>JAUMHH010162667.1:0-17371 GCA_032359455.1 Chlamys rubida | reverse complement strand
GTGTCTAGAATCGGTGTGTCTCAATGATTTTAAATTAGACTTTGGTATCATGTGTCTAGAATCGGTGTGTCTCAATGATTTTAAAGTAGATTTTGGTATCATGTGTCTAGAACTGGTGTGTCTCAATGATTTTAAAGTAGAGTTTGGTATCATGTGTCTAGAATCGGTGTGTCTCAATGATTTTAAATTAGACTTTAGTATCATATGTCTAGAAGTGATGCCTACCACTGTTTGTTTTACAGAAAATTTGGTGTCATCTGTTTATTGATAGGTGCATGTCCCTGTTTTTCAAGAAAACAATGGTATAATGTGTCTAGATTTGGTGTGACTGTGGTCTCTTTTATTTTTACATAAAACCATGATATGATGAATCTTGAATTGGTATGATGATACCTGTGTTTTGTGTTTTTGAAGAAATTTGTTTGTGTCCCTGTTTTTAAGAGAAGTTATGAATCCAGGTGTCTAGAACTGGCGTGTGTTCCTGTTTAATAAATTAGACTCTGGTATTATGTGTCAAGAATTGGTGTGTGTCCCTGTTTTTACAGATGATTTTGGTATAGTAGGCCTAGAATTGGTTTGTACTGCTGTTTTTCCAAGGTTTCCAGATCTCTTTTCTGTGCCCTTTCCTTTCTGAACTCTGGAGTTTTTGGTTTTTGATTTCAGCAGTGACATCTCCTTATCAACCTTAGCATGCTCTTTCTGGACAATCATGGTGAGTTCGTCCTGATAACAAAAATAACAATTTATGAAATTTAATTTATACTTTAATTTTAATCCAAGAAACACATACTTGTTATTCAGATCATAATTATTTAAGAAATAAATTCACAAGTTTGATTACATGCGTTTAAACTGTTAGAGTTTACCTTTGTTACCCGGTATCTACAACTATGAGGGGGGAAATCAGCAAAACTGACATATGCTCCCCGAATAAACTGATGGTTTGGGGGCATATGCCAAATTAAAGTGCTGGACAATAAACATTTGTTCAGATTCCAGAAAAGAACATACTACAGAAGTAAGTCTATTTATAGCCAGCTAGTAACTCCAAATATGTCACCTACTTTACCCCAAAGTCAGTAGAGATGTTCCTCTTTTGAAGGAACAATAGCCGTCTAAGTTTGGTTTAAAGCTGATGCACAAACATTATCCCAAAAGTTGTCTATTTATAGCAAATGTGTCATTGACCTTCGACCCCTAAATCAGTACGCTTCTTTCTCTTCCCTTGGGTAATCATTCAAATAAATTTATTGCAAGGATAAATTATGTTTAAGTTATTATCTATTGTCCAGAGACCACCTGTTTCGGACACACAGTGACATGACAAAGACCGACCATGCAAGAACTATATGTCCCTGAAACTTGGGGGAAGGAGGAAAACAGAGAGTTATATTTTTACCTTCCAGCCCAGTTTTTCAGCAAGAGTGAAACAACCATCATCACATGTTCCTTGCCAAAACACGTCTCTACAACAAAAGCAATTAATTACACATCTGTACAACACAAACAATTAATTACACATCTCTACAACAAAAGCAATTAATTACACATCTGTACAACACAAACAATCTATTGAGTACCGTATAATAGGGTTATTTTAGCGGGCTTAAATTTCTGCGATTTTGACCCAAAATACGAAAATTTAATTTACACAGATAATAATTTTGCAATCTTGACATGTGAAGGAAGGAACTTCACATGTAAAAAAAAAAAATGTTGAAAAAGATTTCTCAGTGTTTTAGCAAAGAAACAGAACATGCAGGTTATAAAGTGTCAAATAGTCAAATGACTATTAAATTTCCAATCAAATCCCGAACAAAATTATTAGAAGTGTGATACAATCTATTTTCAAACATCTTGTTTTAACTCTTGATGTTCATAAGTCTTTACAACCACATACTCACTATTTCCTGACAAAATTACAGTTATGATGTTTATTATTGCGGCTCATTTTTACGTTTGTTATATCATTCTGCGGATCATATTTTCGTGATTACGCTATTGACCCGTGAAATCGCAAAAATAAACTATCCCTGCAGAACTGTCCTGCTTTACAGTATCATTTGTATGATTTAAGTACCATATAAGAAACAACAGGCCCAAAGAGCATGAATCACTCACCAGGTTATTTAAGCTATCATGTCAAAATTTCTTTGATTTAATGTAATATTGCATTTACAATGTACAGGTTTTTCAAGCAAGCTTTGCAGCAAATTAGGTTAAGATCTGTATGCATGGCTCAGTGTCTAATCCTGGTCGCATGATTGTGTTCATCTCAAGTAGTTATATGGTTATAGGGGCCAGGATCTTAATCATTTTAAAGTCATTACCCTAGATTTATGGTTATAAGGAGGGGATTTTAACCATTTCCAAGTTATACCAAAGGACTATGGTTATAGGGTGGAGATCTAAACCATTCCCAAGTTATTATCTAATGCCTAAGTCCCAAGGGGCTAGTAGGACCTTGATGCCATCAAGGTAGCATAGTTGTAATGGTCTCTTTACATAGCAATTGTATCCATGGTTATAGTGGGGATCTTAATAGTTTAAGGATATGACTCGCTAAACAATTATGTTCTCAGTGGCAGGGCTGGAATGCTTGACCAACCCTGACTGTCACCTCTTCAGTCACAGCAATAGCAATTATGGCTAAAGAGTGTAGATCTCAGCTGTTTTACTTTTTATGAGCAGCACCCCAGGACCGATCCAGGTGGCATGATTTTGCTAATTCAAATTGCAAAGATGGATCCAGGTGGCATGATTTTGCTAATTCAAATTGCAAAGATGGATCATGTAGCAACCTCTAGTTGCATGATTATGATTGTCTCTTCATGCCTAGCAATTGTATATGGTTATGGGGAGGGATTCTCTTCTGTTTCCATGTGATGACCCAGGGATAAGACCCTGGGTTGGGGCGGAACTCTGATACTGATCATGCTAGTGTGGGTGCATTCATCCCTTCATGTCAACTATGTGAGCATGTGGTTATAGAGTGGGGAACAAGATTGAGAGTGAAGCTATACATCAAACATCCCTTTGTTTGGGACCTATCCCTTCAGGAAAGTATGACAGAATATTAAAAAACAATTATGATTACAATCTGTGCAACCCTTAAGGAAGAATAGAATTTTGAAGCAACAATGTTCTAAATTCCTATTTTAAGGCACTGTCTCTCCAAATCCTTGGAGAAGAGGGAAGGCATCATCTGTCTATGCAATATTGAGTAGTCTTGCCCTAAGGATGCTCAACACCGAATTTGGTTTAAAATTCTCTTTATTTGTACTGAATACCTTACTATCTACTGGGAGGCCAAACACCCTGTTTTACGATGCTGAGGGCACTTGGCCCAATATTGCTAAAGACCAAATTTAATCAAAACGTCTCCAGCAGTTTTGGACTAGTAGTGTTTTAATGGAAAAGTTAACAATGGCAAGATAAGGGACAATGGATGCTTTGGACCAGGTGAGCAAAATATTACATCCCAGGTATTTAGGAAAAACGTAAGCAAATATTGTCTAGCCCAACAGGTAAATACTTTCACTTACCTGTAGTTGTTTTTGTCATCAAATTTGAAACCTCCGCCAAAGAAAATGAAGGAAAACATATCCCCACCCTAGAAAAAAATGTCAGTTACTGTCTTGTACAAGGGGAGTCCTGTGTTACATTCATCAAATCTACTGTCTAAGCGAATAACACAATAACGAAATGTTCAGATCTTATTCACTCCTTTAAATCTACATTATAAATATATTGAATAATTACTTATTGATAATCTTGATTGAAAAAAATGCTCATTAAAGAAAAAAAGGTAACAATGGCTTACTTCAGTTCCTGTTTTCTCTAAGTTGATATAAAACCTTGGTGTGTTTGCTGGAACCCTGACAACCAGAGGAAACTATACATATAATTCATGTTTTGTAATTTTAGAAACAAATAAAGAAAGGAAGCTTAAAGATCTGTTTGAATTTAAAAGCATCAGTAACTGAGAAGACAATTATAGCATATATCAGTTAAAATACCTGTTGTAAATGTATTGATGATATACAGATCAAATACAAGAAAGACTGGACACCTTGGCCCGTATTCATGAAACTGTTCTCACACTCTCAATCATGGATTCTGTGCTCCAACCAGCTTTCTTGTTACTCACTTAAATCACGTCAAACGATCAAAAAGTCAATTGTAAACATTGAAAACCATATTCTGCTTAAAGTCTTTTCAAATAATTTCCAAATCAATGACAAAGCAAGATTTTTTTAATAATTTATAACCGGAACAAGAAATTTGGCTTGAGCACAAAATCCGTGCTTGAGCATGAGAATGTTTTCATGAATATGGGCCCTGATTAACAACTAAACAATAAAATATGAACAGTTTTATCATCATAGTGGCTGGAGGGAGACTTATAAATGTTAACCTACCTGTAACTAAGTGAAGCAAATGGCTGAACCACGAGTGACGTACCCATAATTACCAACAAGTCACACTTCCCAAAGTCCTGTAATGTCACATACATAATTATCATGAAGTCACAAGAAGTCCTATACATTTACATATATCATTATAACTGTTAGCCAACATGCTCTATCCATCTACATGTATGTGCCCTCGCTGTTGTTCAGAGAACTTAAACATAGCAAAAGTTTGTAGGATCAATTTTTTTTCTGATATACATACAGATCTACATAATGACGGTGGTAATATCTACCAGGTTTCAAAGAAATCATATGAAACTGGAAACTAGTTTTGTTTGTGCTACCAGCACAAAAAGGGCAATAACTCTGTAAACAAGTATGGCATCAACATGTCTGAGAACTACAAGTATTCCCAACCACTGAAGATGGCAGTGGTTTTACGGGTGAAACTTTAATTAACTGACAGACAACACCATACTGTGTCATATGTCCTGTCAAGATGGGCTTATAAAAGTTATCATTGTGCTTGAAATGGAAATAAGTGGGTATCAGTGGCTCTTGTATGTTTAGCTAGGAGTATTCTACTCCAATCAAACATGAGGAGTCCTGAATTGGTCCTGAGCAACCTGTCGATCCTTTGACAATCTGCTTAAATCTCTCTCTGGACTTGCCTTAAGTTTCATTCCATTTAAATACTTATAAAGTTAGGGTGTGGAAACTCTAATTTTGTCACATTAAGGAAGTACCCTTGGACCTATTGACCTTAAAAATAAATATTCACAAACATCCAATAGTGTCAACAAATCATCCAATGTGTAATTTGAGTACTACTAAAAATATGTTTTTTAGTAAATACAATTTGCTTGATCTTGATATGTTTACTTCAAATGCAATCTCACATAATCCTTCTTTACAGGCAAGAAATCTTGAGTATTTCAACATGAAGGTGACTAGAGCACAAAAGCTAAAACTCCATTTATAGTAAAATAAATTGACAATTAATTGCTAATGGTGGCATTAATCCCAAGCACAATCATGTATATCGCCTTATCATGGTTACTATAACATTTTAATGATGTATCTGGGCAGGAAATCTAAATTAAAATCATACATCCTTGATTTTTGTTTAGTGTTTTACAGTAACAGTGCCGTTTTGCGACTTTACAGAACCTGTTTAATAATTAATAAGCTGTGTTTAAGAACCAGTGATGAAGACAAAACATAATTACACAACTTCCTAACTCTTTTAGGTTCTAGACATAGACATAATGAATGGAATTACCTCTTCAACACAATCTGCAAATCTTTTAGGTAGTGTGTCACCAAAAAACACAATGTCTGAAATAATAAACAGCAGTGATGAAAACTTGTTTTCCCTGATTATTTTAATTATGTCTCTGATTTAATTAATCAGATGCTATCATATAACATAAAGAAACCTGGTCATGAGATGACAACATAAGATGAACTGATTAAAAAGGAAGAAGATACATGGAAAGTACTATAACGCTGTTGCAATAAAATGACCCCAGTGCACTAACATGACCTTGTTGCACTGACACGACCTTGGTGTACTGATATGACCTTGTGGTGTATACATACTGACATGACCTTGGTGTACTGATATGACCTTGTGGTCTACTGAAATGACCTTGGTGTACTGATATGACCTTGTGGGTGTACTGATATGACCTTGGTGTACTGATATGACCCTGTGGTGTACTGAAATGACCTTGGTGTACTGATATGACCTTGTGGTGTACTGAAATGGCCTTGGTGTACTGATATGACCTTGTGGTGTATACATACTGACATGACCTTGGTGTACTGATATGACCTTGTGGTGTACTGAAATGACCTTGGTGTACTGATATGACCTTGTGGTGTACTGATATGACCTTGGTGTACTGATATGATACTGCAGTGTACTGACATGACCTTGGTGTACTTGCATAAACCTTTTAGCAGTTACTGACCTCTAATGCAATGTAGTACATTTATATGACACATATATATTGTAATGGAAGTACTGACCTGGTTTGATGATGCCAGTGCATTCTGGGATATCACACATGGGTATCTCTCCAGCTAACACTTTATCTACAACACAGTATCATCTGGTATTGAAGTCATCACCAAATGTAAACAAGCAATATTGGAATCAAAAATTATAATTCGAAAATAAATATATCAATCCACAACACAGAAGCAAATATGTTGATTAATCATGGCACTGGGTGTTGGTTATCTTTTAAGCTGACTAAATCTGAATGCAATATAAAATATGTGATCTTTTCATAACTCTTCTTATTTACAAATAATAAACATATATATGAAATTTAAGTAATTTCCTGGGACACTGTAATCAACGTGGTAGTTAAAGGTATAATTTGAAATATCTGATCAAGAAAGATTCCAATACTTGATCATGCATAAATAGTTTGACAATTCAAGTGCTTGCCCTATCAAATCAAAGACATCTGTTCAAGACTAAATCATTCTAAGTATCATACCTTCCATGAACCCCTTGCTGTATTCCTTTTTGCAAACAAGACAGTGAGCTGTAAGAAAACTCCCATGAGCCTCTACTAACTTTTCTGGATCCAATCCTGCCTGATTTTCAAGCGTGTCAATGTTCTGAAAACATAAGATTAGTCTCATCTAATGTAGTCACCCATTGTTCCGCAGACACATGTGTATACAATCCAATAACAGTGAGGGAAATAACAATCCAGTAACCCCACCAGTGAGGGAAAATGATAACAATCCAGTAATGCCCTCAAGTGAAGGAAATATTATCATGATCCAGTAACCCCCTCCAGTGAGGGAAATATTATCAAAGTAGTCAATTTATTTTCCTAAAAATCTAAAAAATAAATAACAAAACTATATCTGAGTACAGTTATAAAAACAACATCACTATTCTTGCTCACCTATACCTGTCAATTGTGACCAAATCATTAAACGACCTTCAGGCTATGACCTGTGAACTTACCTGTGTATAGTGTCGTAACAGTAACTTACCTGTGTATAGTGTCGTAACAGTAACTTACCTGTGTATAGTGTCGTAACAGTAGATTGAACTTACCTGTGTATAGTGTCGTAACAGTAACTTACCTGTGTATAGTGTCGTAACAGTAGGCCTTTGCTGTGTAACATCTTAATAAAGTAGTGGCAAGGTGTTGGCTGAAAATGCACAATTACAATTTTTTCATAATTTCATTTGAAATAAATTCATCAACCAACATATTTCGAAATCAGAAGTTAGCATGCAGTTTAAGTGATCAATATGAAGTTATTCTTGCTATTGGAATAACTTTTCATAAACTGTTTTCTGAACATTTTTCCAGCATTACCTTGAATACACCAGGCCATAACTCTTTGGCTAGGGAAAAGAATGGCTTTGGATTTTTCTGCAAAAATAAATATAAACGCACATAAACATGAAATCTCTTTGACCTTATTGTGGTAATTTTTGAGACAATGGTTTTATATCAGTCAAGTACTTGAATGACATATTCTTAATTGATTTTATTTGTTTCCATAGCCATGACCTTTTATGTCACTTACTTTTAGTAAAAGCAATATCATAGGTTTTCACCCACTCTCATTCTCCCAGAAGCTTGCAGCAATGTCCACAAAAACACATCACTTCATCTCAGATCCTGAGCATATAAAATGTAAAAGTTTTGTTCAAACTTAAACTTAACTTTCTGCCTCATCCATACTACAGCTTGATTACTAACCTGGAAGTATTCAAGGTCAAACATAGCCTCTGGGTAAGGAAGGTCATATTTCTCTAGGTTATCATACAACCCAGTCACCGGGGATCTGAAGTCGGGGATGCCTGCCGCTGTGATATTAAATATTTATCCAGTACACAAAGTCAGAAATGTATCATTCTCATAACATTTTAATTAAAGATTTGTTATCTAATTGGCAGACATTAAGTGATATGTATGTTGTGTGTTGATTTATTTTCTAAAAAATTTAGTTTTCAAAATAACTGCTAGCAAAACATTTGAAGCAAAGATCATCAAAATAATATTAGCTGTCTACTCGATATTGTGATAAAATAGGCTTATTTTGATTTCATTTTTATATCAAAATGTATGACTAAACATACTGTATGTGTGAATGCGCACAGATTATAACTGTACTTACATGTAGAAATTCCGGCCCCTGACATGGTGATGATATTTTTACACTTTCCATCCTTGATGAAGTTGACTATACCATCTATGTCTAGTGTGTCCAGCAGCTGTACCGGGGGAGGCCCTACATCTAGTCTCTTCTTCACCTCGTATAACAGGCTATCTGGACCCTGTAGTGGCCAGAAATTAAAAAAGAAACGCAGAACAGAATAATATAAACTTGTAAAACAGATGTAACATACGATATTGCACACCACAGGGAAATGTCACATGCTATATAAAGAGAGATATGTGTGGGCTTCACAGTATAGGTGTCTCCAATAAACAGACTGTCTTCAGGAGACATAAATAGCTCTGTCTTAAGACAAGTTGCTTACAATGACTATCCATGTGACTAGCTTTTAATTAAGAGATACATTTAGATAAAAAAAAATCATTTTAGAATTGAGCTTCATACAATTCTTAAGTTAATTATACTGAATGTGTTTCATACAACAGGTATACTGAATGTGTTTCATACAACACTGAAGTTATACTGAATGTGTTTCATACAACACTGAAGTTATACTGAATGTGCTTCATACAACACTGAAGTTATACTGAATGTGTTTCATACACAACACTGAAGTTATACTGAATGTGCTTCATACAACACTGACGTTATACTGAATGTGCTTCATACAACACTGAAGTTATACTGAATGTGCTTCATACAACACTGAAGTTATACTGAATGTGCACAAGTTAAACTGTTTAGATTTTATTTTCCTGACTGTTCTTCAAACAACAGCTAGCTGAAAGTATACTTTATATATGATTTTTTTTCCGATACAACAAAATACTTCTCATTCTAAATCGTTTCCTGACCTTCATCTCTTCTGATTCTGAAATATATAAAAATTAGTAAAT
Organism: Chlamys rubida; assembly: GCA_032359455.1. Lineage (NCBI taxonomy): Eukaryota > Metazoa > Mollusca > Bivalvia > Pectinida > Pectinidae > Chlamys > Chlamys rubida. Next base: position 7,893 of record JAUMHH010162667.1, on the reverse strand, counting down.
TTGTCTGTGTATATAAACTTTTTATAGATCACATTACCCGGTAGTAGTGATACTGTTACATTGGCTGGTAAAACATATAATGATCTGATCATAACTGATAATTGAATCATATTTGATTTGGTAGTTTCTACACTTGTGAATAATGTGTTGTTCCCAAATAATCATCTTATAATTATAGTATAGGTTGTAACCTTTTATTATTTTTAATATGCTTTGCACATGTATACTGTATACCGGGAAATTTTCACTGCAGTTTAACATTCACTGTTTTTGCCTTCAGTACACAATATACAATAAATAGTAAATACAAGTGAAAGGCGAAATCAATGCTGGGCTAATGTAGATTTTACCGGTGAAGGGGGAATATTGGATTGGGCGAAAGTTTCCCTGTATACACTAGTAAACTCTTAGGAAAACTGATATAATTTAGTTCAAAAATATCCAAACATTTGAGAAAAATAAGAAAGAAAAAATGGTGAATTGTTGAAATGAATCAAATGATCAGGAACTGTCGACGATTTCCTCAAACAATAAAGTATTTTCTCATTTATGGAAAGTGTTGAGGCTCATGATTGTGATCAGCATATTGGGTCAACCAATGACTGGTATACAACTGATGGTTGGTTAAGATATTCAGCTGATTGTCTATCACTGGTACTACACTAGGTTATGTAAAATGTTATACATGTACATGTATTATGAAATTATTTTCATGTGACATACTTAAATAGGAATTTAATAGGATATTAGTGGACGCAGGCATTGCTGCCTCTATATCCATATCAATATAGTTTGAAATACAATGTAGTAAACATAAAATAAGCTTATATATAAACCGCTGTATGATCGTACTTCAACTCAAGATCTTTCCAGAATTTGTCCAAGTTTTTCTCAAAGTCAAATACGTTACGAGATGAAATAACATCTTGTGGGAGATTATTCCAGATATTAATTTTTCTTTGAGTAAAGTAATGTTTTCTAATATTTAAATGACAATATTGTCAAGTATACTTGACGTCATACCTGATTGGTGTTATTAACACTGATCAAGAATGCAAGGTGATCATCTAATAAATAGTTTGTGTAAACAAAAATGTGTATAGAATACAAGTCATATAACAATATGATCACACATTACAAATATATTTAACCTGAACGTTCACAATAACCCAGCTACTTATATATTTACAATTAAAGTTGACAGATACCTGGTTCAATGGCCGACACATCACCAAATACAATCTGTTTTGTTTTCTTATCAAAATCTACAAAAGAAAAGTTACCAAATGATAACTTATTTATTAAAGCAAAATATCTTCAACATACAAGTATATGTATGTTTAAGTGAAATGAACAAGGAATCACTATTGCTACTAGATTGGTTTCCCTTGTCGTTATTGTTGCAATTGCCCAAATCCAATTTTTGCAAACATGGCTCGGAAGATATCATCATAAATAAAGTTATAGAATTTGCACTGAAGATTGGATCACACATTTCTATTACAAAGTGACCTTTTAGGTAAAGCTAAATGACAGCATCATGAGCATGTATCACAGAACAAAAATTAAACGTTTCTTTAGCTACAAAATCCTGCAAATTGATATGGCAATAGATAAATGATCTATACATTATACATACACCATTTCATTTCTGCATCTGTTGATCCACACTCTAAAAACAGAAATATATAGAAGGTTATAGTGAACATGATATATTTGAATCAATAAAGTATACAAAATTCAGTATCCATGGGCAGTCTTTGTCAAGAATCAAGAAACATTCCAGATAAAAGATCTGATTTTTTTTTAAATATCACTGAAAAGTGTCAAAATTGTACCAATTGCGGTAGCGTTACGTTAGGCTACAGTACAGTACAGCTACACTGTAATCTAGTGGCCTACTGTAGAGATGAAACTAGAAACCATTTCCACCTCATATCATTTTACCGTCAATCTGTTTCGCCATTTTATATAGGTGGTGTCCTCTCCTTCTCCGTCACTTAAACACAAACTCAGCGCTGGGTAAGTTAACTCCAGATAACATCACACAACTCAAAAAGGTCATTATTTGACATGTGCGCGTTGTTGACAACGCAGTTATAACATTCATCATCCCTGGCACGTTTTAGTCGACGTTAATCATACGCTTGAATTGCGCCCGGTGAGAAGTCGTTGTATTAACGTTAGTCACACAAAACAAAGTTTACAATGACAGCACCTACATTAGATGTCACCAAGTTAGATTTATATGCTATTCTTGCTGTGGATGAAAGTGCAACGGAGAAAGAGGTGAGTTTATGACTTAAAAAAAACTTTGTTCAATAATATGATGCTAGACCCCCCCGCGTAAACTCTACTTTCATTTTCAAACAGATGACAACATAACGTTAGGACCACTCTTGTCTCTTTTAAATGTAATGACCTGGCCATTTGATGTATGAAAAAGTTTTGATCTGGGGACAGTTCCCATTTGGTACCTTATAAAACGTCAGAATAATTCGGACTAACCTCATGAAAAAAATCAAACATTGAAATATTAATCTGACATTTAGAATTAAATATGAAAACTAGCAAAGATAATTTAGGCACTCCTAAAATACCCTTCAAATTGTAGGATATTGAATTGTATACATTTCCTAATAGGGATTGAGTGGGGATAACTCGCTAATCCCAAAACTGGAAATATTATCCTACAAAGAACTAGAAACAACCAAGGAAGATCAGAACACCAGTAAAGGGAAGGAAACTGGAGAAATGCCGGTGATTTAGTGGGGGTACTCGCTAATCTAACCTAATTCTAATATAATACTGTACCTTCGACAATCGAAGAGAAAAGAACAAAACAAAAGTGAACAAATGTGTACAAATTTAATGTATAAATGTAAATAAGACAATGATATACGACTTTTTTTAGAAATAATATAGATATGTGCAAACCCAAGTACACAAAGGATGAAACAACAAAAGGACGGTCTCACTAGCCACAGCTAGCTATAATGACCGGAAAAACAGTGGGAACAGTGCGAGATTGAAATCTTTTCTTCTGCAACTTCTTGTTGTACCGTCCTTAGAAAAAGTTTGCTTTGTATTGTACTTGCGGAATTAACATCCTCATATTTCAGATGATGAACTAGAATTCCAATGCCTCATCTCAAGTCAGAAGAGAAAAATCCTCACAACTCAGTCACTTTTGTGTAGTCTAGAAGTGTGTGTGTGCATTAAGTCATGAAGTTAAAAAATATCCATAAAAATCACAATAGTTACTGGCCTGTTTGAAAGTAGTTTCATCAATTTATATTAATAAGTTTTGTTGACCTGGATCTAACTGCACGAATAATTTGGGAGGTAACTGGATTACATGGAGAAAACTTGTGTGGTGGGCAGCTGACCTAGCTGCTACCTTTTCACTTCTGACGTGTCGTACAATTGTTTAATGTAAATGTTTATGTCTCAATAAATAGGCATACTATATACTGCCTTGAAGAATTGAAAAATTACATTTACGATTGTTCACATTTTCAACTACCTAATATTATTTCTTTGATTTGTCTTGGATCTATATCTCAGATATATGCATCTATCACAAAATGTGTTTGGACCCGATGCATCTACAGAAAGTATAAATACACCTGGTTTAATCGTTTTCGTTGTAGATTGTGAAATCCTACAGAAAACAAGCTTTGAAATGGCATCCTGACAAAAACCCAGATAACCCAGCTGCAGGTGAGTTTGATGGCTTCACAGTGATACACTTGGATACATTTGGTTCCCAGATAATCTGATTAAGTACTAAGCAGATAGTTTTTTACATTGATGTATTTCTTGGTTTATGAAATCATAAATTAAAGATGCAAGAATTCCGATCAAGTGTTTTGTAGTGTGTTTTACAGTAATCATTTGTTAAGTTTTCCAGAGAAATTCTCATGCTTAACTCAGCCTTTGTTAAATTCAAATTCTGCTCAACTTAACAGAAATCCGGATTGAACAGTGTATAGTTTTTACAGATGACATATAAAGCCGTTGGTGAATAATGTTTTCGTTGTTAAATTTCATTTCAGTTGAAGTGTTTCACAAGCTTTCCAAGGCATTGGAAATCCTCACAGATGCTCCAGCTAGGGTATGTAGAATCATCTTCTTGAGTGAGAACTTCCCTGGTGAATGCCGTTTTTGAGACACCAGGACTAAATGTTTATTACATTGATACAGTTTGATTACATAGCCTATTTGTTAGACAATTTTATATGTACACATGTAAACCACTTTGTTCTAGCTTAATCAGAAGTATTTGTGGAAATAATCGATAGATTAAATATCTTTGGAATGTGCCATTTCTCACAAAAAAATCTTATAGAAGCAACGCTGTAAAAATAACATTAATATGATACTCGTTATCACGAACATTTAATTCAAGAAACATTGAAGCACTAGTGTTAGTTTGACAATTTTAATGTCCCTTCTTTTTTGCTTCCTTTATAACCAGTCAGTTGGTGACATTTTAGATGAATTAGTTCATGATAATATGCTGATATGATCTTGACTGTATTATGTATGTACAAGCATGTGTTACAAGCATGCGTATGTGTTATGTGTAAGAGAAATAAATAAAACATTAGAGGGGAAATTTCTTTCAGGGTTGTAAAGTATGTATATAATACTGAAATAGATTGTTTGAATTTGAACAGGCAGCATATGATAAAATCCAAAAAGCAAAGAAAGCTGCCGAGAAAAGACACAAAGAACTTGACAGCAAGCGAAAGAAATTGAAAGAAGGTAATATCATGTCTGTTGTATATTTATACTTTTTGAACAGTTTGTATATATAGCAGTAATCACCATCTTTCTTATTACCTGACTTTGAAAAAGTAAGTCATAAATCAAAAAGTTGCCTGAAAATGTGTTATCCTTCAACCGTATAATACTTAAGATGGCATAAATGTTATTTTCTGAAAATCAGAAAATTGGGAGGATCTCACTTTAGACTAGGAAGGGTTTGAGAATGAGGTAGAATGTTCTAGTGTACCAAAACATGTACACTGGGCTAAAGTAATTACTGATACCCCCTATTTGGTTGTGTGTGGCCATCTCTTTTGAATATAGGGGACATTTGTTAAGTGCTGAAAGTATATGTGTCTCAGTGTATCTCCTAAAATAAATATCTTTCTCTCCTGAAAGAGTATTGATATCACACAATTACTCCTAGTTAAACTGAAGTAACAATGATATCTGGTTTTCAAGTGTGATTGAAAATGAACTGTTGCAGTGAAGACTTCAAGACACCAAAATACTAATTTTCACAAGTTTGTAAATTTCTAAATATATATAATCTGAATATTCACTGTACAATGTGTCCACGGCTATATCTGTCCTTTCTTGTCTGTCCAGTTTTCCTCTCTTGCACCATTCTCATCTCTACCCACAGATTTGGAAACAAGAGAAAACGCAGCTCAATCACAGAAGGATTTTGACGTCGCTGATAAGAAAAATTTCCAAGCAGAGGTAATGGTTGGACAGCATTTATATATAGGTTCTGTTATTTATTGGAGTACAATATACTGTGGAGAAATATCGAAGGTGTTTGATGTTTGAGCAGACTGAATAAATACCTATGTTTTTCTGTTTGTTTTGACTGGTATATATATCTAGAAAATCATTCCTCTAAATCAACTGATATTTGGAAATACATTTATATATTTTTAAATGCAATAAGTGTAAATCCTAGAGTTTAACTGTGTCATTTTACATTCAAATATATGACTCATTTTTCCACTTCTGCCAAATACCGGTAGCAGTAATATGTCTTCAGATTTTAGTGTTGCATGTTGGTATATTAAGTCTGACAGAATAATCTCAGGTATTTGGTTGGTAGGTTGTTAATCATATCTCAGGTATTTGGTTGGTAGGTTGTTAATCATATCTCTGACAGGTATTTGGTTGGTAGGTTGTTAATCATATCTCTGACAGGTATTTGGTTGGTAGGTTGTTAATCATATCTCAGGTATTTATTTGGTAGGTTGTTAATCATATCTCAGGTATTTGGTTGGTAAGTTGTTAATCATATCTCAGGTATTTATTTGGTAGGTTGTTAATCATATCTCAGGTATTTGGTTGGTAGGTTGTTAATGACCCAACAGAAAATCATTATATTGATATAACACATATCCTAATCACAACCTCAGAAGATTAGCAGAGACAAGGTAACATTAGAGATTTAATTATATCACCTGTAGTCATACCTTATTTACAAAACAAGATCTTTTTAATGTAGAGCATTTATATATCTATTCTGAATATTTATTTTTTGATACAAGACTTTGAATAAAAGTACCTGCTATTTGACAAACATTGTCCAAATCCCAGAGCAGTCAAACAGAATTATGGGAATTGTTTTTTGACATCTGTTAACTTGCGAGGAACATTAAGAGGAACATAAAACAGGTTAATTTCATTTTACATTCTCAGGACATTAGACCTGCTCTAACTATATTATAACAAAACAGGTGATATATAATATATCACGCCATCAAGAGCTGCGACCTTTTGCAGGTATATCTCTAATCAAATATTCATATTCATGTTTCAATCTATACCTTTACATTTTTTTCAGATTGAAAGATTAAGAAAGGAAGGTTCCAAATTGCTGGAAAAAGAACAACAACTGTTACAGGAGGAGCTCAAAAAAACTTCAGAAGCTAGACAGAAAGATGAGGAGGAAACAGTTACACCCAAACTGAAGGTATGGGGGCAGTGTGTTACAGTCACATACAAACTGAAGGTATGGGGGCAGTGGTGTTACAGTCACATACAAACTTCCACTTGTTGGGCACATGAATGTAGTATAAAGGCAGTGTGTTACAGTCATACAAACTTCCACTTGTTGGGCACATGAATGTAGTATAAAGGCAGTGTGTTATGGTGTCATGTCAGGTCTGTGTCTTGTCATGATGGAACCATGAAATGAAATCTGTGAGACAACCTTTCATTCTTATTGATGAGTGATTGTAGATCATTTAAACCTTTTACACCTCACAAGTTTATACCTATTTAGATTTATATTAGAAAAATGAACATTTCTTTCTTGGGAAAATTGTTCACACACTCCAAATTTATATTGAAAACATCTTAACATCAGATTGAGAGTTTCCTATCAACATTACAGAAAAAATGTTAAATCAGCATAATTCTGTATTAAACAAAATCTTGTGAGAAATCTCAAAATTTATATGAACTATTTAAATAAAAAGTTTTGTTTGCAGATCAAATGGAAAGCGAAGAAAGGTGATGAAAGCAATGGAGGATATTCTTACACTGTTCTCCAAACCATGTTCTCTAAGGTAAAGGTATTCTTTGAATCCACAGTAAAATTTTAAGTAAGAGGCCATACCTGTGGTACTGTCCTTTACTTTACTTGTTTACTCTTCATTGCGGCCATCTGTTTCATTTAGGTTTCTTGACAAGTTTTCTACAAATGTAGTTTTTACCAATTTTTAAATTAAACATATCAGTTGCAGCTATGCTCTCATGAATTAACCCCATCACAGAAAGGATATAGAATGGTATTGTCACACCAAATGAAAATATAATAGAGTAACTGATGGAGCATCAACAGCAGCGATTCCATAATGGTACATTAGTATTGGTTTACATGTTTGGAGGGCTAGGCCAACCATCATCTAAAACAAGTAAACCAATACAAGTCTACCATTATGGAATACTTGGATTTGACGCACCATCACTTACCAACTTGTACCTGATGTAATACAAAGAGGCACACAGCATATACCGGTCTGCCCTACAGTTAGTCCGAATTATTCTGACGTTTTATCGACTTTTTTTATATCGGTCTGGCGTCGATTAACGTCAGAACTCTGGCCCTTTATAATATGCGGGAAATAA
>JAUMHH010162656.1:0-17377 GCA_032359455.1 Chlamys rubida | reverse complement strand
CCATGGTTACAGTTAATACCTTTCTAATAGCTGTGTCTCAATGATTACAGTTAATACCTTTCTAATAGCTGTGTCTCAATTATTACAGTTAATACCTTTCTAATAGCTGTGTCTCCGTGGTAAATAACAAAGCACACCAGGAAATTGCTTAATTCCTCAGTTGTCAGGAACATTTTGGTGCTCTGGAGCATTGCCTTGGCAACCAGGTCTGCAGGGTATCCCATTTTCCCAGTGCCAATTGCAGGGAAGGCTATAGAGGTCATTTCTTGACGTATTGCCATAGATATACATGTTGTCACCAACTCTCCCAAGATCTGGAAAGTAAATAGTTTTTTACTGTAGACGTTCCAATACACTGTATAATACAATGTATATACAAAAAGAAACTGTTTATGATATTTGATCAATTATTGACTTGAGTTGAATATGTTGTTACACAGACCTGAGAAAGCGACATTAACCAAGATGAGGTCGAAGTCAAAATCGCTTTCTTAGGTCCCTATAACACGTATTCATTGAAATAAAAGTACAGTAGATATGAGATTTGTATGCTTTATCATTAAACAACACAGAACATAAGAAAATTGTCAAGAGAAAAGTTCTGCAATAGGCAGTGACCATTGTGTCGTTACAATTGAAGTGACGTCATAAAGTGAATATTCTGACGTAGGAATGACACTGTAAAGTAGGACTACACGAAATACATGTAATACCTTCCCCAAAGTGAATATTGCTGGTATAATATTGCTTCAAGGCTTATACCTGGTAGTGCTTAAGTAACATATTATTAACTCATTCACCCCTGAAATGTCATAATGAACTATTCCAAACTTTGAATTGGAGGAGTTCAAATGTGTCTTCAGGGGTGAATGAGTTAACACATACATTCAGCAGTCTGGCTTCCATACCTTATTCAAAGATTCTGCTACACGATCCCATCGAGGCACAATGACATGAAATATCTTCCGACAGGATAGTCTTCCTCCTGAAGTCACAGCGATCATATCCTGTTTGATACCCCTCGGGTATGTCTTTCTACATTCCTCCTGGATTTCTTGTCCAGCAGCCGCGAGTATGGACTTCGACACATTTCCTAAAGCTAAATTCAGATCTTTGTTGGTAAGGTTGACAATCACATCGACCTATGTAACAAAAAACATACACTATAGACTATGTACAGTACCAAACATGTTATATTTCTCAGTGAAAATATTGATCATCATATTCAACTCTGATTTTTGTATAAAAAATTCCTCAACTTCACACAATTTAAATAATATCAAACCTACCATGTTTTTTATTTTTTATTTGTGAACAGAGACAAGGGGGCTTATCAACTTAGATTAACTTGAACAATGCACTGTTTTCAGTTTGCAAAAGGAATGCCAATTGGACAACATGAATTGCTAACATGCTTCAGTGTGTCTGCCTTTGTCCAGTTGGCATTTATATCACCTATGCATGCCACCTGAAAGACGTACCATTTTTGAAATCTGTTTATCTCATAGAAAATTCAAGCACACTTATTATTCAGCATTAAGTTCAAATACCATATTTATGGTATATGCTTGTTCTATGAAAAGAACAGATAATGATGATGTCAACAAGCGACTCATGGCATTCATAGCCTATCTTTATTACATTTTTGCCAGTGAAATATCAAATTATCTATCAACTTGATAAACATATATCTTTCACACTGTGACAAATATGAAAGTTCTATTCTCACACTTATCACATTTTGTATTGACTAATCAGAATGGCACTTTCTATTCATTTCATTCAAGTTACAGATTTTCTGTTCAAATAATGATGAAGCAACAGTAGAAAAAAATTTCGTTTCAGTAAATCTTTCCTGCATACAGTATTAATTTAACAACACAAGTGAAGCTCTGATAATGCTGGCAACACGGTCAGACACCTTTATCACTTGGCCACCACAGCTCTGATAATGCTGGCGACACGGTCAGACACCTTTACCACTAGGCCACCACAGCTCTGATAATGCTGGCGACACGGTCAGACACCTTTACCACTTGGCCACCACAGCTCTGATAATGCTGGCGACATGGTCAGACACCTTTACCACTTGGCCACCACAGCTCTGATAATGCTGGCGACATGGTCAGACACCTTTACCACTAGGCCACCACAGCTCTGATAATGCTGGCGACAAAGCGGTCTGCAAAAGCTTTGGTTTTAAAGTTAGCATGAACTTTCACACAAACAAAATACCCAGAATACAATACCTTTGTCTCACTGAGTTCTCCATTCAATAATTGGATACAACCGAAGTCCTTCTGTACTGATATCTGATCAGGCATCGCGCCTCCAATAGACAGGATGGAATCGTACAAGTTCTCTTCTCTGGAATCTGTTGGTATAAAGGAAACTTTTAGTTGTAATTACAGAAATTCAGTTAATTTTGATTTTTAGTTCATCACTTAGTTGTTGCTACAGCAGTCTTGGAGGATTATACCGTAAACAACTAAAGATATACAAAGTTGATCGCCAGTTCAAACATCTCACAAATAATGAACGGCCTAGTCAGTAGAAAGTGGCTAGAATTTGTCCAGACATCTCACAAATAATGAACGGCCTAGTCAGTAGAAAGTGGCTAGAATTTGTCCAGGGTGACATACTGGCCCCCTCCTGGAAAGAACTTGCATACCAATTCTTGCGAAAATATTGCTGAGCAAATTTGTCAATATTTCCTGGGTATCTACATGGATGACAATGTAACAGAGGTCATCATTTTTTCAATGCATTCGCTAGAGTCCAACCTGGGATCTCTTCTTTAATAGTCTTTTGCTTTACCAAAAGAGCTAAAGAGAAATTGCAGATTGGGTAGAAAACGGCTAGTATTTAACAGGGTGACATTGACACTTTAAACGAGGAACTCTGACAATGTGTATCGTTCATTGTTTATGTTTTGACTTAAAATTCTAGAGGAGAAGTTATTTCATCAAGATCAGGGAAGATTTACTGTACTGTTGTTCCATGGATTCTTCAATTTCCTCTCAAGAAAAATGTTTTCTCTGATTAGGAACTTTTACAATAGACTAACACATTAACTCATTCACCCCTGAAATTTCATAATGAACTATTCCAACCTTTGAATTGGAGGAGTTCAAATGTGTCATCAGGGGTGAATGAGTTAAAACACCTTTCTCCCAACTCTACATAGATGCCCAACATGGGTGCATTCAGTAACCTTTACTATTATGACATCACAATCAGATGACAGCATTGTATTATGACATTGTAATCAAAAGCCTGTGGAAACCTCGTTTGAATGACTGACAATGTTGTGATTGGTGACCGATATCACTTCATGAACATCAAGAGTTGTCGCACAAGCTAATTGCCCTGAATTTGAATGACTCACATGGATTATTAAATTTGACATATACCTACAATATACTGTGTTTTTCTGCTGTTTCGAATCATAGCCATAGTAGGTGTATATATGTTATCTAGAAACTTAGAAAGCTATATTAAGTGTTACATTTATGTCGTCTTTGTTGTGTTGCACCAAAATGTCAGTTACAAGATGGCAGGAAAATTGTCAATCATTTTGTTAGCATATAGGATATGGAAATTCTACACTCCTGTGCAGAACTTGGTGCCTTACCCTTAGTAAAGCCTCGGTTCTGACCCAAATTCTACACGTCTGGGTAGAATATTTATATCCCACATGCCTGCATATGACTGACTCTATAATTACAGAGAGGCAAACTGATAGGTGCAGAGCCATGTGAAAATGGGGTTTTTTTTAGGTTCAAATTGGATTTTATTCTTGTGTAAATGTTAGCCTAAGTCATCATAAGCATACAAACAACTTGAGAATGGTCACTTATAGTCTTAAGAATAAAGCATGCGATCTTTGGTAACAACAACAACAACAAATATTTGTACTTGTCCTCATAAACAGAACTTGTTTTCTTAAAATTTGATGTCACTTACTTTTAGAAAACATATACTAAGTTAACAAAATGAGAACAAATTAAGGTAAAGGGTACCACTGCATCAGTTTTAATCGCAAAGAAGAGTTCCACTCAGGGTGCTTTTGACATGAAGTAGTCTCCCTTTATATAGAAGAAGAAGCAACATGAAGGAGTGTTTTTGGCTCAGAGTAACTTCCCCTATCAATTTTTGTCCTATGCTTTGTGGTCCATCAATTGGACACCCTGTTTGATGCTCTGTTTGTGTTAACTCCAGTATGGAAACATTGGTCAAGTTTACTTAGGATTTGTAATGCAAAGGTTCTGACTTCGACCCCTGCACTTTTCTTTTTTCATTTCTGTTTTCAAACATTTTAAATTTCGAACAACTACAGTAATGTCCAAAAGATGGCAACATGTGATTTTTATGAAATATTTCCTTTGAAAAAGTTTTAAATGAATATTTTATAATAGCGACCATGGTAATACTATTGTTCAACTTGTTGGTACCCTATACATCAACTCTGTTAACAATACGATTAAGTATAAACTTGATGTCACTTACTTTCATGAAACATAACTATACAAAGTTAAACACATACATTCAGGATACATATATTTACACGTTTGGACCTTAGGGAGTATACAGTGATATATATTAAAACTTACTGTCAAAGGTCGGCACAATACCTGCTGCTTCTCCAGGTGTGGCCTCCTTCTGTCTAAGGCTTGATTCTATTGAGGACTGGGCCCACTGCTCAAGCTCTCTTAAGCTGTCCTTCTCCATCTCCAATGAGGTCTTTGCGCTCAAGTTTTCTATTTTCTTTCGGGACCCAGCTCCTTTTGTCTCAGAACTAATGCTGTTTGCTGTATGACCTGTACCTGTCTCTGATGTGGTCGCATGATTGTTTGCTGTGTGACCTGTACCTGTCTCTGATGTGGTCGTATGACTGTTTGCTGTATGACCTGTACCTGTCTCTGATGTGGTCGTATGACTGTTTGCTGTGTGACCTGTACCCGTCTCTGATGTGGTCGTATGACTGTTTGCTGTATGACCTGTACCGGTCTCTGATGTGGTCGTACGATTGTTTGTTCGTATTTCCAGTCTATGCTCATCATTATGTGTAGCCAGATACTTGTTTTCTGTCACCAAATCCTCACGGTGCTCTGCCATAGGTCTTGTGAGGTTAGAGTCTGCTGTCAGTGGGGGAGCCTCAGGGCTAGAAGCAGATGGATACAAGGCAGGAAAGCTCGGATGATTTATCACTCCATAGGTTCCAGAAGGTGGCGCTACCTGGTATGGAACAATATTTTGCGGTGGAATGATGTGATGTTGTGGTCCAGATGGTGCCATATGTGGAGTTTGGTGTGGTGTCATACCAGGATTCGAAAACTGTGGCATGCCATAGTTCATGTCGGGATAACCAGGCCCCCAGTGTTGTGGATAGAAAACTGCAGCACTCGGTGATCCTTGATATGGGTTATATCCTGCCCAATGTGGCTGGCCACTTTGTCCTTGTTGTAGATAATTTAGTGCAGCAGGAATTTGTTGACCCTGATGTGTCATCTGTTGACTGTATACATTTGAGAATAGCTGACCAACATTCGCCGGAGCTGGAGATAACCTGCCTGTGAGTGGTTGAGTTGGGCCTTGACCCTTCTGTGTCATCTGTTGATAGTTTGCATTTGAGAATCGCTGACCAACATTCTCCGGAGCTGGAGATAACCTGCCTGTGAGTGGTTGAGTTGGGCCTTGACCCTGCTGTGTCATCTGATGACTGTTTGCATCTGAAAATCGCTGACCAACATTCGCCGGAGCTGGAGATAACCTGCCTGTGAGTGGTTGAGTTGAGCCTTGACCCTGCTGTGTCATCTGTTGACTGTTTGCATTTGAAAATCGCTGACCAACATTTTCCGGAGCTGGAGATAACCTGCCTGTGAGTGGTTGAGTTGGGCCTAACTGACCAGGAAACTGGTGACTTTGATTACACTGACTTGTTTGTGGTTGCTGAGGATCCAACTGTCCAGCAAGCTGCTGACCTTGACCAAACTGACCAGAAAGCTGTTGACCTTGGCCTAATTGACCAGCAAGCTGTTGAACTTGACCAAACTGACTAGAAAGCTGCTGACCGTGACCTAACTGATCAGAAACCTGTTGACCTTGGCCTAATTGACCAGCAAGCTGCTGACCTTGACCTAACTGTCCAGAAAGCTGTTGAACTTGACCAAATTGACCAGCAGGCTGTTGAACTAGACCAAACTGACCAGTAAGATGTTGATCTTGACCTGACTGACTTGAAAGCTGCTGACCTTGACCTAACTGTCCAGAAAGCTGTTGACCTTGACCTGACTGACTTGAAAGCTGCTGACCTTGACCTAACTGTCCAGAAGGCTGTTGACCTTGACCTAACTGATCAGAATACAGTTGACCTTGACCTGTTTTACCAGTATGGGGTGATAGAAGACCTAAATTACCACTTAGGGGCTGAGATCCAGCAATTTGTTGACCAACACCTACCTTACCAATATGGGATGAAGTAGGACCTAATGGATCATCAAGCTGACCAGTAAGAGACTGAGAGGGTTGATTTTGTTCTAGCTGACCAGTAAGAGACTGAGAGGGTTGATTTTGTTCTAGCTGACCAGTAAGAGACTGAGAGGGTTGTAACGGTTGCTTTCGTGTTATCGTCCACATTGGTGTGTAGATATCTCCCATTGGTTCATACGTATCTGCCTGTGGTGTGTCATATTGGGGAGGACTGCACTTCGCTACATCAGGGTCGGTTGTACTCTGCACCTCTATAGCTTTCTGTGAAAACAATCATATTGATACATAAAATCAAGAAGTTACTATAAGGTCAATTAAACTGTATGAATAAAAACATTTTAATATATATCCAAACATTGCAATGGCCGTTCTGAGGAATTTAATATGAGAAACAGATTTCTGACAAAAAAGACTTTGAAGGTCATATATGGCAATTAAATTGTATTGATGTAGTTTTAAGTTTTTCCATGAGTGATGACTCCGACCTTATTTAAAGTGTGCTACAGTATCTGCAATTTATACTCTAGGGAAGATATACATTATATTAGTTACAAAATAGTTAAATGATGACCGTGGCGATCATTGCACTACCTGACTGGGTCCCCTATACACCACTGTATCCTCAGCTGCTCTCTCTGACGGTTCATCTTCTCTATCTGTACTGGGAATAAGTAAATCATCAGCATCCTTGTCTTTTTCATTCTTTGC
Organism: Chlamys rubida; assembly: GCA_032359455.1. Taxonomy (NCBI): domain Eukaryota; kingdom Metazoa; phylum Mollusca; class Bivalvia; order Pectinida; family Pectinidae; genus Chlamys; species Chlamys rubida. The sequence continues at coordinate 10,177 of JAUMHH010162656.1, read as the reverse complement.
GTCTTCATTTTTTTCTTCCTCATCTGAAAATACTGTCAGAGCAGAAAATTTGGCGACCAGGTCGTCCTTAGTGTTTGATTGCTCTATAGCAGCACTCCTGACGGCGCCATTGTCATTTGTCTCTTGTAAGAATCTGTTACTATAGTCACCATGTCTGTCAGATTGTTCCTTGTGGGGATCATTGTTCTCCATCAAATCAGAAGGGCTACCTTCTACCCACTCAGTTGGCACAATACATTCAGGACAGAACCCAACCTCCACTTTGACCTTTTCATGGTCGGGGTTCCGTAAATAAAGACCGTTAGATCTGATCAGCCTATCAGCATCTGGAAAACAATGATAATCATTTGACGAGAGTTAGAACAAAGGGTTAATTTTGTTTAAAGATTCCCTTATTACTGTAAAAAACTGTAACTGATGTTATGCTTTGGAAACTATGTATTCCTGTATGACAGTAGCCTTTTTTGTATCATTACTGTACCCACTAAAAACACAACACACTACTACTCATCCCTATTTTTGTTTTAACTCATTGACCCCTGAAGACACATTTGAACTCTTCCAATTCATAGGTTGGAATAGTTCATTGTGAAATTGCAGGGGTCAATGAGTTAAACCTTTGTATCGTGACTCTGTATCAGTGAGTATCTCTGAGGATTATAAATATGATTGTGTTGATTGTTCGCAGAATCAAACACTACATCTAGAACATATGTCATCACTTAAACATTTCCTGCTTCAAGCTAAACAGGAATACTTCCTCATGCTGACTTGTTTCACTCATTAAGATAGAAAAGTCTATTCTAGATACATACATTAACTCATTCACCCCTGAAGACACATTTGAACTCTTCCAATTCAAAGGTTGGAATAGTTCATTATGAAACTTCAGGGGTGAATGAGTTAAGATAATATAATAAAGGTATAAGTATAGAAATCCAATCAAATATATAGTTATTCATAATTAAGAAATATTATTCAGTTTTCTAGTAAGCTGTATAGATAATCTTGAATTCATTCAGATGTACATTTTACATGTATTGTAATTTCAGATGAATTTCATTGTGACATAATTAATATTTAAGGCTTTTGATTTCTTAACACTGTCAAATAATTTCTAAAGAATTTATAATATTCATTAATGTGACAGTTATGTTCAGGGGACATGGAATGAGAGAAAGAATATTTGTCAACTTTTTAGGTCTGTTCAGTTGCAATTCCTGGGAACATATCCAAACATCATTAATCCATGTAATTATTGATTATATCTAAAAGAAATTGCAGTCTGTAGAGGTTGTTATCTATGACATTGCATAGCTGGATATAATATCAATAACCTTTACACATTTTGAAATATTAAAAAAATTCAATTGACAATTCAAGAATTCAGGAAATAAAATCAGGAATTTAAATAAAAAGTATTAACATATTTTTCCTGCAATAAGCCCAGGGGATCAACATTTAATATCTGTCAAATTAAAGGGTGGGCTTATAATTGATTTACAGGATAATGAAATATAACTCTAGTGGGTATTTGTACTGAACTGTATTAGATATGGATGGGTTTATAACAAGACATGGACTTTTTGTTGGATTAAAATATGGATATGTAATTATAATATAATACTTTCACTTTTGCTTTCTGTAGTTGATTTTATCTATTTAACTTTATATCAGTATACAATGTACATTGTAGCTATATTTATTGACCTGAGCTGATACCTGATAACTTGTTATCAGACGGGACTACAAAAACACACACATTTCTGAACACAATATTTTATCACATGAACAAAATTGCTATTATCTCAAACAAAGGTGTGACAAGAATGCAGTAATGGCTATAAGAAAGAATTAAGCTCAGATTTATATAATTTACAAAATTTTACGGTAATAAATTTACATTTATGGATTAAAAGATGCTTTGTCTATATAATTATTGTGTACACTACTCAAATCTAGGAAAATTATTATTTTATTATCAGTATAGGACTGTGAGGGGATCTATTATTTCAAGTCTGAGGTTGTTTTTTGAAGAAAAAAAGGAATTTTTAAGATTTGATATTTGGTTGACTCCCTTCTACCACCCTCAGTTCTTAGTAACCATTTTTGAGTCTCCTCGTTACCTAAAAATGTTTATTTATGCATTGTAATGAATAACATTTGGAGTCATAAGGAAAATGTCCTTATCATAAAATCTGAAGAAATGGATTGAGTTGAAATGCAATATTTTGATATTTTGTTATTGAAAATGCTGATCATTTTTACAGATATGCCCAAAAGTTTATAACAACAGGTAAATAATTAATCCCTTAAAATTTCAAGGTTTTATCTAACTCATGTGAATGTACAGTGACATGAAATCAGTCTTTCATGTTATGTTATTTTCCCATTGGGTTATATGCATGGTATGTTAATTCACTCTTTTTCAGAAAATTTGCAGAATTGATTTCTCGTCCCATTTTAATGAAATTTGGCACATGCAGAGCTCTAGAAAATTATTCAGCACTTAATTCTGTTAGTAATATTTCCTAATTGTCATAGATCTTTTAGAATTATAATTTCATTGACCAAACCATTTTCAGGGTACAGACATTTCAGTACTCGGTCCTTTCGGTAGCGAGTTATTTGGGTACTTTTTTAAGACGCTTCGATATGCTTCCAAAAAGATGTTTAAATTTTAAAAGATTTTTGGTACTTGGAACTATGATTTAACTTTGTACTTTGTTCACTATTTGTATGTTGTGTGTTTGAGATTCTCAACATATTTCTTCCTTACAAAAAAGTACCAAAACATCCTGTATTTAGGTACGGAAACAACCAGGGCCAGTATTCATGAAGTATTCTCAACCTCAAGCATGGATTTTGTGCTCAATAAAGCTGAATTTATAATGTTCCATAGATCTATAAAGACAAATACTGTTTTCAATGTTTTCATTTGACTTTTTTATCGTTTTACATGATTTAAGTCAGTGAGTTAAAAGAAAGTTGGTTTGAGAACAAAATTTATGCTAGAGCATGAAAACAGTTTCATGAATATGGGCCCCAGCTGGTACTGAAACGACTAGAATTCATCATTTTTTTACCGCAAGATTTAACGTTGTGTGACAGTGTCTACAGAAATAATGTCAAAAGTAACTTTTGAGATGATATGAAAACTGTGTACCCTAATAAGATTAATCAATATAAAACTAATAGAAGCATTGAAAAAATCTCTAGCTTATACATATGTACAAAATGGGATGAAATCATGAAAATTTATAGGAAAAACAGAAATCTAACATCAAACTAAACGGAGTATGACTCATTGTACATAATGGTACTGTTTACCTTGTCGACTGCTTAGTTGGACTATAAATCGGGTGCTGTTATCCGCCTGTTCTGTGTAACGAAAGACTCGGCAAACAGTCGCCTCGTCGCTGACAGCTCTCGATATAGATTTGTCATCCGTATCAAACGGAATTGATTTTATAAGTATACATGTCTTTGCAACCTCGTCTCGTATGTCCATATTGAAAATCCTACATCATTTTTCTTCCTTGTACGTCATATGCAAAGTATTTAGATATGGGAATTTCGGGGTATTTCTACTTTCGGTTTCGATTGTCAAGTCTTGATTTTAATTTCTTCTTTTGTCATGTAGATGAAATAAGTTTAATACATACAGTCCTAGATTTGAATTATTCTAAAAATGTAAACTACTTTGACAAAGTAAAATACTATGGAAAAATTAATTTAATATTTGTTCGGGTTTTTCCGGTAATCTTCGGAAACAAGAATATATATTAAAGCTCCTTGCCTCGTCAAAATCACAACTCGCATTATTTTAGTATTATATAAAAACAAAAGGAACAAATGAAGTGTTAAAACACAGGAAAGTATCATGAAACCACACATAAATGTAGATGAATGGTTGGTCGTTTCTCCTCTTTTGAGAGCTTGATTTAAGAAAGGCGATTAATAGGCGAGTATGGGTTTAAATTATTTTGGAGCATCTTTAGGGAACATCACAACAAAAGCCAAAATGAAATATACTGAGGATTGATATTATGAGCATGATTGAGTTCCTGGTTGACAATATCTTTGATGAGTTCGGGGGGAATTGAGATTTTCTAGTAGATTGTAGATATTCCTTTAGGAGAACAAACGTACTGTGCCGCTCTTCTGGCCGATTGGTTTTTGTTTTCATATTAGTCTGAATACTTATTGATGAGCTTATCAGTACTGGTAACAAAAACTCAGGAAAATCTCTCATTTTCACGAGCAAATATATCGACAATGTGCTGTTTTTTTAACAACAAGAAATGTATTGACCCCATATCAATCGTATATACCATCCTGAACCTGACACTATAGACTCTTCTACAGCAGCCGCTTACATTCATCTTTATTTACAATATGACCAGTGGGGACGGCTTACTACTAAGCTGTACGATATTTTCCTGTCGTGAACGTTCCCTTTCTTGGTAGTAGCAGTCCTGTTTCCATACATACGATGTTAACATGTCGCAGTTGTTTCCGTATTCAAGAACTTAACTCCCGTGATAGATGTCGGCTGCTGATGTCCAAACTTACAACACTGGATTTTCAAAATACAGGTTGATGAAGACAAGTGTTATGGTCGCCATATCATGATCTCCTTGGGATATATGCTGTTTCTTTGTGTGATGTGATGGTCGATGTTTTCTTATGCGCATTAGTTTCTCTTGTAGTTTTATTGTCACTTCCCGAGTTTTTGATGTGAGTACGCGACATTACTTGGATATGACTTATGTTTATATGACGGGTGTCTTTGATGAAGTAGAACACGCTTATTCGTCCGGAACATCTGAACCCGCATTCACGAAACCGTTTTCACACTCAAGCATGGATTCTGTGCTCAAACCTAATTTATTGCAACTGCATTAAAATCATGTCACACAGTCAAAAGTCAACTGAAAACGGTATTCGGTCCTAAGTCTCTTCAAAATTCTTCAAAATCGTTGAAAAAATGTATTTCTTGTATTAATTCATTACCGAAATAAGAAATTGGACTTGAGCTCAAAATCTGAGTTTAAGTATGAGAACTGTTTCCTGTACCACATGTGGCACTACCTATCACGGCTTCTACCTAAATTCAAGGAAGTTAAAGTGAAAGACATTGGATTATAGAAATAGCACAGTTGTAGGACATCACAATGATTGAATTTATTAAGTTAGGCCTTCAACCCTAGATTATTTCCAAATCCAAGATCTAAGAGCCAAATAAATCAATTCAAAAATCAAACAAGTTGCATGTGAGTAAGTAGTTTATAATACATTCAGATATGAGTTCACTAATATGTTAAAAAAATCATATTGCATCTATACTGTCTGTAACAGCTAAGGAAGATGACGGGAAAGTGTTATAACCCGGGGAGCCGCTCACTAGTTCAGCATGGTCATGTAGTAGCTGGATGAATGACCGCCCGCACGTCACATTTGGTGGCAGCGGTGGGATTCTGTGTTGTAATGTAAGGCCAGTTTCCCGGAGGTTAGGGAAGGTGAATTGGGACAGGGAGGACCCACGGGAGTCTCCAGGCCAAGTCTCGGGCGAGACTTCTCGTAGAGGGGAATAGTGTAACAGCTAAGGAATATGAAATTCTGCCTTACTAGCAATGTAGCTTTTCCAGGGATGCGGTATAACCCAGGGACCCGCTCACTAGTTCAGCAATGTCGAGTGTTGTCAGTAGCTGGATGTGTGACCGCCCCCACGTTACACTGTCGTTTAAAACAACGTTTGAATTGATTGTGATACTCCACTGTTCACATGCAATAGGTTCGTGGGGAAACATACCTGTTGTATGCAGAGTCTATATCACCCACTACTTCCTAATATTTAAATTAATCCGGTTCAATTTATACATTATTCATATGTATTACAGCCTTCAGATTATCAGTAAAATCAGAGATAGCAATATAATTCCGTGGTAAAATGTTGTGGATGATATCTATATTATCTGTCAATTTGTCATTCTTTCGTTAACCGTTCTCTGGTTCTGTTGCTTTATTTTACGTGATTCGTTTCGCATTCTTCTCTGTGAGGAGTATTTATTTTTTTGGACGAAATTGTGTATAATCACCAGTTCGACCATTTTGTTTTCTGTTTATTTAACTTAATTAAAGAGTAATTCCTGTGTATCACTGCATATAAGTCAACCAGCAAAATCACTGCATATAAGTCAACCAGCAAAATATCTCTTTAACATCCCGAAGTTTCCATCTCTGACCTTTTGGGTTCTTGCTTACTAAACGAATTTACATGCACCTGTAGCGGGGCTGTGCCGGGTAACTGCCGGTGCCGATGATAGTTCAATTGGTCAGAAATTCTTCCTGTGGTTAGGTCTCGTGTCCGAATTTCGGTCTTTTCCAGAGCCGGATCCAAGAGAGGTGTCACCAGCGCACGTGACACCCCCTGCCCTTGGTTTGAAAAATAAATAAATAAATGAATAGAATATCTGCATATTTTGTGTGACATCCCCCTAGCTCCGTTTGGTGTGCGCACTGTAACCTTAGTGCGCATCAATATTGTATGCTTTAGGTTATTCCAATCATATATTAGGCTTGTCCAAATTGAATATTTTTATTTCTTGACTCTAGTTGTGTATTACACTGCCCCAGTCACATCCCACCCACCCTCTAACAGGAGTGGAATAGGTGACACTAATTGATACATGTATCACTACCCAGCATCAACTAAATAAGTCAGCGAACCATGATACAGACGTGTATATATATTGAATTGTATATACCTGTAAGTACGTCAATGGTCCGTATACGCGTAGTAGCCACAGGTGTTACAATTAATTAAGGTTTTATTTAATGCGTTTGCAAGAAGGACAATAAACATCACATGTCAATGCTTTTAAATCAGGAAGCTTTGCGAGAAAGTTATATGAAAAACAAACATTAGCACATTAAATACATACATGTAAATAATTAAGCATTAGATCCAATGATTGAGAGCGTTCATCATTCATGCTACAATGTACTATATTCTTTTCTTGCATGATAGAAAAACAGGTACTCAAGTAGTAGAAACCAAATTAGGATTTTTTTCCTTAGAAAATTAAAACAAATAAACAAAAATATAATAATATATTGATGATTCATTACACTCAGGCAATTTACTAAAAAAAAATCGAGCAAAAAAAGAATTTAGGAATGATTTAGATCGACATCCATGAGAAAGTACAAGGCCAAGGCTGTATATAACTTAATGCTGTGCAACATGAGATGGTTTAGACCACATGCGTCGAAAAATAAACTGCAAATCTGGGAAAGACCAAACAGGTTAGGGACACCCCCTGAACAAATTCTGGATCCGCCCTTGTTTTCGGTAAGTGTGATTTGCAAATGGAAATTATGGCGATTTCCACTCGAAATCTAGATTCAAACTCATTCTGTCTTGACCTGACAATTTAAAAAAAAAATAAGGACTTCTAGTCAAAGTAGTTATGTTTCAGGATAAACCAGTCAATTAAGTTATGCAAACTATAAATATCTTCCAATTAGTATTTTGAATCAAAGTACAAGACAAATCAGCACTGAAATATATTCCAGTCGATTTCCAGTATATAATTCTAACAGGAGTCCAGACTACGTAAATTTTGGATTTAAGAAGTATTCTTATTTCATCATACTATAATTTCAGGTCACACAGCATGACTTCATATTTAAGGACAAACGCGTAAATTCAAACATCCAGTTGTGAGAGTATTTAATATATAGCTTATACTAGACTCTTGTTTATGTATTAAATAGTTTTTAGAACTGAGGAGAGTGGGCCTGCTGACAGTATAAACCAATTGATAGCAGACTATGATGTTTTCTTAACAAGATATCCAAAACCATGTAATATTGACTTGTATATATTTCAGTATGTTTCTTTGCCTTCAAACAACAATGAAGTTATAAATGTTCAAATGAAGTTTTGAATTTGAATTTGAATTTGAATTTATAATATACGTAAATACTATAGTTCGTTTTGGACTACATGTAGTGGTGTTGTTCAATTTTGATATGCATTTTAAAAAGGGAGACGCTAGTCAATTCAAGTTTTTGCACCCATTGGATACTTAAATTTCCAACGATCAATATCAGGGACAGTATATAGAGAAAATAGCTGAGTGATCTAACCACGGAATTAGATTATCTAAGTCCGTGATCTAACATAGGTTTTTTTAATATATAACATTGCATTATCAAAAGTTAGAGACTAAATGCTGAAATAAGGACCTAGCAGTGGAAAGGAAACATAAAATTTACATAAATGTCGGAACATTACAATAACAAAAGAAGAGAAGTATTGGGGTAAAATAGTTTCTGATATTACTTTTAATATATATTACGGCTAAGTCACTTTAATGATAATAAGTTTTCAAATGCAGCGCCACACTCTTCGATATAAAGCTGACCAATCAGAGAGCGCGTAACAAATCGGGTAGACCAACCGTCGTCCATATTGAACCAAAACAACGTTTGGAAATGGATAGCAGTGTATAGTACACAAACAAGCATGACGATCATTTGGGTATGGCGACAGTTATAGTTTGAGGTAAGTATTTGGATTTATTTCTGTTCACATAAGCATGTGAATGTTAATCAGTTTTCGATTATGCTATAAATTGGTAATACTGATTCCTAATTGAGCATAGCAGGTGCCCGTTACAGCGTGGCTCTACATGTTTTGAAGCGTTAGGCCTATCTGTCTGTCTGTTACTGTATTTGAAACTTACAGTTAAACCTGTCTGTGCTGTCAGGTTTGTTGTAAATAGGCCTGGCCCCATTAGATCTAACACAATGAAATTAGAAAACTTAGAGCTACACTAGTTAAATTAATATAGATCTGTCTTCTAATGTAGACACAGTTTTACCACAGGTGCTCGGGTTCTGGAATCAGTGTTTTTGTTATCTAAATTTTACAACAGCCTGTTGAATTGGGAAAATATAGCATTATTTGTATTGAAATTGGGTATATATTCCTCAGTCTTTGGGTCATTTTGGGAAAATAAGGCACGTTTTACCTTGGGGAAACAGCCTGTATTCGGCAGTAAAACTAAGCAAAAAAAATCACTGGGAATATATGTGATATATTATCGCACACACTAGATATCGCACCCCCTTATACGATCGCACCCTATAAGGGGGTGCGATAATATATCACATATATTCCAGAACCCGAGCACCTGTGAGTTTTACAGGTGAACATTTTTGTTTATTATTTGATCGAAGTGGTGTAATGAAAATCTCCTAATACATTGATACTGATAATAAATGAGTGTGGCATGTGATTCTGTATAATTGACATACCCTCCTCTCTAAGTCTCTACACAAAAATCAATTAAAAGAAATTTTCTATATATTTGCCCTTAAAACCAGGGAAACAGTTATATATATATTAAACTGGCTAGGCTGGGGATTGATTTGCCCTCAGAAGATCAAATTTGGTTGAAATGATTGAAGCAAATTGGGTCAATTTTTTTTTTTGTAAACAACATAAATATCCCATCCATTCCATGAAACACCTATTTTGCAGTGACAAGGTTCTTTGTTACGCATGTGCTATTTTAGTAGGACAAGGAATAGAGATACAAATAGTGCTCTCGCTGGGACTCGAACCCGCAACCCTTAATGGCTCTCCAGCCTGATGGTCTAACGTTGAGCTAAAGGGTAATTCCCTACAGCAAATGCTTGTAAGGCAACCTAATCAGTGCACATCTTTTACACTATTCCTCCCTTTTTTCAAACACCCACCCAGGCTCTTTTACTCCCAGCCAAGGGTTCTCCTACCTTGAACGGGGAATGTCAATGGCACCAGTTTGTAGTAGGACGAAGAATATTGTGATAAAGATCGTGCTGTCGCTGGGGCTCGCACCCACGACCCTTGGCTATCCAACCGCATCAGCATGTCATTCACACTTGGTTGGTTGGTTAAAGGTTTTTCGCCTACGTGATTCCACCCTTATGGGTTTCATCTCAACGACGCAGTCGGTGTTCTGTCGGCGTTTCATACACACTGAGCGTGATAGTTTTTATACGCCCGTCATATTTGACGGGAGTATTATGGTATGGGTTGTCCGGCCGGCGTCCTACATTTTTCGACCGATCTCTTTGAAACTTGGTATACATTATAACCATGATATGAAGTTGTGTCTCC
>JAUMHH010162645.1:0-17377 GCA_032359455.1 Chlamys rubida | reverse complement strand
GAAGATAATGGGTGTCAAATAAATTGATAATAAAAGTTGATGGGTGTCAAATAAATTCATACTAGAAGTTAATGGTGTCAAATGAATTGATATTAGAAGATAATGGGTGTCAAACAAATTGATACTAGAAGTTAATGGTGTCAAATATATTGATACTAGAAGTTAATGGGTGTCAAATAAATTGATACTAGAAGTCAACGGTGTCAAATAAATTGATACTAGAAGTCAACGGTGTCAAATAAATGAATACTAGAAGTCAACGGTGTCAAATAAATTGATACTAGAAGTCAACGGTGTCAAATAAATGATACTAGAAGTCAATAGGCATCAAAAGTTAATAGTATAAGCCAACAGGTTTCAAATTACTACTAAAATGTAATGGGAGTCAAATAAATCCACAGCACAAAAAACAGATGTCAAATTAGTTAAATCTTAAAGATAACAGCTGTCAAAGAAATTAGTATAGGAAGATAACCATCACAGTTTATTGGGAAGAAAACACGAACATAAGTTACTACAATTTCTCATAATTTCAAAGAAATATAATACAATCACTACAATTTCATTTTTCTTATTGTTTAGTTAAAAAATTGCACAAAACATATCACTTTTCATTTAGGGCTTGATAAATAACAAAATAAGTTGAAAATATAACAAGCACTCCCTCTATACACACCTCATAAAGGTCAAGTTTTGCAAGGATGCTTCAAACCAAATTTAATTAAAATCTACTGAGCCGTTAAGGTACAGTAGAGTTTTAAAGGGAAAAGTTGACAGATGACGGATCACTTCAGCCAGGTGAGCTAAAAATCAACAACATAAAAAAGGCTTGGTTTTATATGTTATGTTATATCTGTATATTAAATAGTGGTGAGATTCATTATGTACAAAACAGTAGTAGCACACATTTTATCAGTACATAAATTATTCACAAATACATATACGTGTACATCTCATTTTTGTTATTGAATAATTACAATTTGGCAAAACTATATGAAGAATATTAAAGATCTTTCAAAACATGTGTAAGACGGAAAAAAAACCAACAATTATAAATGTGTAGTTTTGATAACAAAAACAAGTGATGATAGCATTTCCTGCATATTTCTCCACTGACACAATGATCTCGTAGTTACAAAATTGTTACTGTCAAATAAATATGAAAGACAAACCGCATTAATATCAACACAAATGTACTATAAATAACTGGGTGTTTTTTTTCTCGACTTTTTGTAGCAGAAACAAATTAAATATGGGGGTCCAATTTTAAACTTCTCAAATCCCAACAAAGAGTACTTAATCTGCAGTTGTGATTATAAACACTTCTAAATGGCATTTAATGCTTGACTAGACAAATTCAATTAAAATGTTGATACATATTAGATTGAAAATGAAATTCCTTTGAAATTGGACGTTTTTCTAGTTTTAGTTGCTATAGAAAGGATGGATCATGGCATTTAAAATATAAACCACAATGACAAAGTTGTTGTTTGATGCCGTCATCTCCTTTTAAAATTGTGTGTCGACAAGATATCTGGAAAGAAAAGAATGTAATTGAAAGTAAAAGAAAGAAGTCTGACTATTGGCAGATGAAGCAATCTTTTTGTTCTACTGCTATTTTAATATCATAATTGAAAAAAAAAAATCTGTTTCCAAAATTTATCTTTAAAGTATTAAACATAATATTCCATTTACATTTTAAACATAAAACAGATTGTATATTTTGTCATTGGCTTGAGGGACAAATGATACAATAATAACAACAGATCAAATGTCTGGTGTATAACACACTCACCTTCTGATACTCCAGCCCTATCCTTGAACATTTCCTCTGAAATTTTCCTATACAATGTGTACTTTCTCTGAGGAAAGACAATAGAAGGATCCAACAGACAACATTCAGTCATCTTAGAAATCGTTGATGACTTTGTAATAGGTTTCACCGATAACTTCCCACGAAAATTGGTCTGTGATGTCTGAAGAGCAGATCCAACTGATGGTTTTTCGTGAAAATCAATCTTAGATGATGAAGTATTTGACTCTGGTTTTTGGTGCCCTCCTGATTTTTTTCCAAGATTCTTGTTGAAAAAAAAAAAAATATATATAGTAAAAGCAGTTGGGGAAAAAAACTTGAATATGGAATATTTTGTTTATTTTTGTTCTGAAAGTGCTTTCAAATATCAAATATACTGCAAATTAATCTAAGCTTGTTTTCTAATCCCTCTGAAATTACATGTAAATGTGTTATAACCATGCATGATTATTGAACAATACTGTTAAAACGAAACTGCAAAAGGATCTAACTTTTTTGTTAGCCCAGCATGGTACAGACCGGGAGTGTGTACCAGTAACACCAGTAGATGCGTCAATAGTAGTCGTAGACTAATGGTATGGTGAGTTAACGGTGAGTTAAAACATTGTTACAATGATGAGGTGATCTCCGTTGTTCTTATTTGTCATAATTCATACTAATTCAAAAACTTCATGCAAGCTTTTCCCTGTATTACCTCAACACTGATATCCTCCTCAGTAAAGTCTTCTGGCACTATCTCATCAGAATTAACCTCGATGGATTCATTGAACTCCAACTCATCCTCAAAACACGGGCGAGGTACACAGGTAAGATTTACCTGTCACAACACAAACACAGCAGGTAGAATTCAGAGTAATCACACAAATTAACTGTACATTGAAATATCAGCTTATTACTGTGTCATCATGTATTGTTTTATTGTTTTAATACATAGTTTGTCAATAACTGGCTATGAGAATACTGGGGGTAAGTAAGAATTTTAAGGGGTGAAAGTATAGGCAGATTCTTTTATTTCTCACTGAACTCCTATTGCAGTTTAATAGAAGCTACGTGTTTCCAAAGAAAAAAAAAATCCTTTATACAATAAATTTGAATTTAAAATGTTTTTTTGTGAAAACCGTTTTTACGTTACCAATTTTGATGAATTTCTCATCTTTATTATCCCCCCCCCCTAGTTTACATATATAGCAAGGATCAACACCAATTTGTTACAATTTTTTTTACATGTAAACCAAATCACACAAAGTTACTGAGAAAAATTATACTGATGTTATCCCAACTCAATATCCATTTTTGGGCTGTATACATGGCTGAAAGATGTTGAAGATTTTTTTTTAAAACTTATTTGCTTTGGGTACTGATCCTTTTTACATACACTTAAGTTACATACTTCTGGTCTTTGAAACTGTGTCCGAGTTGAAGCGACTGGAGTACTCGTCAAGATCTTTCCCGAGTTCACACTGTCCTTCTGAAATCAAACCATACATACAAGTGTGTCCAGGTAATATCTTTGAACAACTAAAAGCCTGTAATCCCAGCAAGTTCCAGCCCCATATAACTAATCTTAATCTTTGGACCAATAGGAAAAGCTTTTTTGTTTTTACACATAATGACCATATGACCTAGAAAATCGAAAGAGATTATTTTTATTTAATAACTTGATAGCCCTTTCGACCAGCAACTTACAGGATTAAAATCTCTATTCTTTGTGAAAAGTTTTTTCAAGATTTTAACACATTTGACCCTGGTGACATTGAAAGATACAACTTTCATCAAAGTGAGCTTAAAGACAAATGAAGGCCTACTGGGTAATTTACATGAACTAAATTCACAGATGTCCTTTTCTACAGGCTACATGTAAATATGATAAATCTTGGCATTATTGGTCTTTAGATCAAATTGTTTGAAATTTTAAACATATTTGACCCTCAGCTACCTGGTAAAAGAGTAAAGAAATAACTTTGGACAAACTTGATAGCACTCCACCATGGAAGCTACAAAAGTCATTTAAAGAAAAACTTGATGCTGACTCCATACAGATACGGACAATGTGCGAATATGCTCCGCATGGAGCCCGGCACATTACTAGAAGAAGAATTGACACTGCATCATACGTAGGCTATTTCACCTGTTTGTGCTGTGTGAGCTAAAACCACAACAATATCAGAAACGAAAATACATGCAGCACAGACATCATACATTACCAAAGGATTATTTTTCTTACAAACCTCTTTCCATATTGAATTAGGTCCACTATCTAAATAAAGGTGTTTTTCTCCACTTCCTGTCTTCGCTTTCTTGACAGGGCCATCTCTTGTTATATCCAGGTGGTCAGAGTTATACACTAGAAGAAAATTAGGATGTGGTAGTTGAACACTTTCATTTCTCAAGGTTTATCTTTGCTTTCATCCGCAAGGAAAGTATCTCTAAAGAATAAGATTCATCAATGTCAAGAAACAAAGCACAGCAGTGCTGCACTCCATCCTGGGGACCTACTTGCACAATTCATTCCCTTGTCAAATTGAGCGTGATATGGTTTCAAATAATTTTTGACACATTAAAACCTGTGTTGACCTTTGAATCTGGTCAGTGATCAGAGTTGATTTTTGACCTTAATACAATATACCAGGAAAAGATTTCTACAGCTTGAGAAACATACCAAGCATAATGAACATTTGTTACTCCCATGACCTTGAAAGTAGGTTAAGGTTATTTATATGAGGAAGCTATAGAGCATTCCGTCCTAGGTACCTACAAGCCAAATATCATGACCCTGGGCCTTTTGAAATTTAAGACGACTTCTAAAGCTTTTTATCCATTATAACTAACTCATGGTGACCTTTGACCTCTTACAAATTCCCAAAGTTGCCCTTTCACCTTAACACAATGTATCAAATTTGAAGTATTTGCCTCGCTGACCTGTTTAACACGCCTATGAATCATGCCTCAGTTTTTTTTATTTTTATTTTTATCATATTTGATACTTGTGACAGTGAAAGTGGGTCAAGGTCATTTATTTGAGGGAGATATATAGCACTATACTACATCCCTGGCAGCATTGGCCAAATAACATGTCTCTTAGTTTTCATTCAAAGAAAAAGTAAAGGATGGACAACAAATGCCACATCATATAAGTTAAGTCGGGCTGTGCTAGGTGAGCTAAAATCTATTAATCTCCGACTACTTTTCTATGTGATCAATTTCCTTTCTGTTCAGGACCCGATGAACTGCATAAGGAAGACAAATCTGGAATGCTTTATTACTGGATTATCTGACAGGCCATAAACAGTTCCCTAGATACTGCCTTTGATCTTGGAGAAAAATATTGAGAGATCCTTTACCCTCACCTGTGTTTTGTGAACTTATGATGGCTGACAGTGAAGGCGTAGGATTGATCACATCCCCCGTACAGTCGGACACAAATAGAACTGTAGAGCTCTTAGGTGGTAATCTCCTCTTCTTCTTGTTGATCACACTGACGGACTTCATGGGAGTTCTGCTGAAAGTGAAAATGTATTTCAGTTATTGGTTGGTTGTGAAAATAAATTGTATATGTTAGATTAAATAAATAGTTTTGTGTTTCCTTTTTCACACATCTTTTTTAATAGTATAGGTAATAGTAATCTTATATTTTTTGGAGGATTCATTTTAGACAAGCACCATTGAAGTATAAAACACCGTCTCTATAGAGAGATGAAACCAGCTTTCAACAATATGCATAGCACATGGAAAGTTTAGCTGATTTACCAACCTACCATAATTAACCCTTTCACCACTGTAGACCGTAATGAACTCGTCCAGATCAATGCATGGTAGAGTCTACTAAAGTTACATAGGGGTGAAAGGGTTAAGGAGCCAAAAGCAAAAACTCAACATAATCATCTGTGGCCTCATGCCTTCTTTCTTCAAAACTTAAAGATACTTATAGTATTTCCTGGAACAGGATCTGAATGTTGTGGAGACCTATCAGACTCAAGCACATAATTAAGTCTATAGAAATATACATATCTTATTCTGAAAACAAGACAGGGATTGGATTATTTTGATGTTTACTTTGTACACACAGGTACAACCTCTGAACTCTCCAAAGAGGAGGTCTACCTAATTTGACTTCTCAAAAGTGGAGTAAAGTCATATTAACACTGTGTGAACAATTTCTGTGGCATTTTTGTCCATGGAGAATGTTATTCCAATGTTACCTAGAAGAGAATCTGAAGGTTTAATGAAACATTTCCATGATATGACTTACACAGCCTCTGGTTTAGTCTGTCGTGCCTTTGGAGTTTTTTCCTGTAAGAGTTGTATGTGCCCTTGTCTATCTGTGTAAAAGAACATAACACTTTAGTTATTCTGCTCCCTCACCTTTTCTAATTTTTTTTATACCTACTCAAATGTTTCGACTTCTCTATATACACTGAAAGAAAGGTTAACTGTTGTCCTTTATAGTATGATGGTCGTATGATAGTGAGTTCCAGGTAGGAAACCATCAACTTGGGTGTGCAGAACTTCACTGAACACCCACTAGCAGATATTGGATCTCATTTTCCCTGGTATTTTATAGTCTTTGTAGAAATACTTTTTGAAGCAAAATCATGTTTAACAGGGTAACTACCAGGTACCTATAGTACTGAGGCTAAAATTAAATAGCTTTTTTACCAAAAGATATTTTTACCTATCTAATGAATGTCTGCAATGAAATTATAGAAATAAGATCTATATCTCTGGCATAAAAAGCTAAATGGGCCTGTATTACTCACCTGTTGTTCAATATGGTAGAAAAAACACTCTCTTATGTGACCTTCAAAGTAGGCCAAGGTCAAATTTATTTAAATAAAGTTGATAACAAGCAAGCCTTCTACCCCCTGTTACCTTAAAGGTGAGTCAAGTTCATTCATTTGAACAAACTTGATAGTCCTTCATCTCAGCAAGGTACTTGCTAGTTGTCACCCTAGGCCTGGCGTTGATTGTAAGGTGTAGTTTCAAAGTTTTAATATTTAACCTTCATGACCTTGAAAATGGAGCAACATTATTTAACAACAGCCCATCTTCCAAAAATGCTACTGGCCAAATACCATCACCCCAGGCCTCTTGGTTACTGTCTGACAGAAGAAGTTGTTGAAATGTTGATACATTTGAATCCAATGACATTGAAACTAGGTCAAGGTTATTCATTTGTTCATCACATCATGTTACAGGCCATATAGCATGATCCTAGACCTCTTTGGTCATCAGAAGAAGTTGTTTATAAGTTTTAAAAGTTTAACCCTTGACCTTGTTAGAGAGTGAAGGTCATTCATTTTAACAAACTTGATATTCCTTCATCATAGCATGCTGCTGTAAACCACTGTCATCACCCTGTTGGTTATGACATTATATTCAGGGACGACACACCATTGCATAAGCTCACGTTGGTCCAGGTGAGATAAAATCAGTGTAATATTCCAATGAATTAAGACCTATGGAAATCTATATAAAGCAGAAATGGCGTCAGCAGACAGGATTTATAGGTATTGATATACAGTTGTCTTATAATACTAATAGACCAATTTTACAATACAGAAATGAACTTAATAGAAAATTAATATACAAAATTGGTAGTTATAAAGACTCAATGATTACCTTCTACACAACTCGATTCTTTGATTTTAGAAACATCCAGTGAAAAGTTGGCTTTGTCAAAGTCAAGTCCACCGTTTTTTTTTGTTGAGCTTAAACAATATGGCACTTTATCAGCCCTTGCCATGGTCTTGGCATGATCCACATGAATTGGTTGCTCTAAAACAACAAGAAGGTTTCCATATGTCAAAATAGAAACCACCTGTAATGCATAATCAACGAAATTCTGCTGTTTACAAAATCTCCCTTTTTTTTTAAAAAATATTTTGGCAGGAAAGGTTGGGATTATTGAGTGTTTTATAGGTTGTTTTCAATTTTTCATTCTTCCTTATTTTTGAAGAGCTATTTTTAGTTTATTTTTTGCTAGATTGACCAGATTCTTTTTTCAAGTTTAGCAATTTTTAAGGCAATTAAAGAAAATGTTTGGCCTTCTAAGCATGGAGTATACAAATAACAGTAGTAAACTAACTTTCCACAGGACACATCCTTTCAATGACTGACATGTCTGGTAATTTTATCATGTCAATATCCAGACCATCCTTTCTACGTGTTGAATTCATTCGCTGCACTTGTCTGTCACTTCCAGCTGTGATTGGTGAAGCTTTATTACGAAGAATGGCTTTCTCTATGAAATTTCAACCGAAACAGATTTCAATGTAATTGTAAAACTTGAAAATTCTTGAAGTGATATCTTCAGATAGCGTCTACTGAAGGTCAAAATTATTTTAAAATTGTGGTGACAATTGATAAATTTCCAGAGGAGAAGTCATTTTAAACAATATGGCCAAATTACCACCCTTCAGCCGCAACCTCCCCCTTTCCCGTTACCATTATCCAGGAGGTCAGCCCCTCTGTTAGTACAATTTTGAGCTAAACACATTAAGGGTAGTGTTGAAATAATGTTGGGTCTTTCTTGTAAGAATAGTACTGATTTTTGAAATATCACTGAAGCTAAGATAAGTTGTTTTTTGATTTTATACTTACCTTTACCTTGTGAAAGGCTACTTGTGATAACGGAAAGATCCACGGGAAAATTAGCCTGGAAAATGCTGAGAGCACCAGGCCTCTTGGTAGAGTTTAAGTAGCCATGAGACCATCTGTCCTTCTTTGTGTGTTTGGTTTCACTCCTACCCGAGTTCTGTGATATTCTCACCAAGTCGTTGTCACGGGTATCTAAAACATTGTAAGATTTTTCATGCATATTATGCATGCCCACCACCATTAGGTTAAATATATTACGATACCTGGTAAATTTAAGAGAAAATTCTTGAGAAACAACTTACCAAATTTAAACTAGCTGTTAACTATTGGTATGTACACCTTTTGTAATGTTTTAATAACAGGTAAAGTTACAAAACTTGCATAAAAGTTAACGACTCGCGGTTTAATAATAAAATTTATAATTCAAAAATTATCAATTATTTTCCTAAATAGAAAATATGCATGTAAGGTGGATTGCATTATTAGCCCATGTGCCAAAGAAAATTAATACATTAACAGAAATACATCAATAACAGTATTCCTGGCTTAATACACTAACCTCCTCTTACAGGACTATAGTTCCCTAGATTTAATACACTTCGCTTCCTCTCTCAAGAAACATACAAGTTCCCAGTCCTGACGGAAGTGTTATTGTAGTCCGAGTTCCATTGGGATAAGTTAGTTTTTAATAGCTTAATCTCCTTTCTCAGGACTAGTTCCCAAAGCTGAACACTCCCTTTCTCAGCACTAGGCTGTGTGATGGGCATGGGTTTATCACTGAAGACATGTGGTAATTATTCATAAAGTCACCTGAATTTGCTCGTTGACCCACGCTGGAAGGACAGCTATTAAGCTTTGTTCGACTTGCAGTATTTCTACTGGAGTGGCTACTGGCTGGACCTGTCTGACCAGATCCTGAATCGGTCACCCAATCATATGTGTAGGCATTACTGTTGGTTTGCTCTGTTGAAGATGACTTCCTGTTAACATTTTCTGTAAAATTGATAAAGACATCTCTATGATATTTTATCTTCCAATAACTTAGATAAATGTTAATTGCAGTAAAACATGTCTAAATTGAAGGACAAAATAACTACGAGTGTTAGTGTATCAACTTCCTAACAAACAGACACGACAAATTGTTACATCTTTCAGAAACACACACTTCCCTGACTATTCCAGTCTACCAAGCTGTAGAAATGGGTATCCACATGCTGCAAGCTGGGGAGTAATCTGACGTTCTTCCAAGAGGGAGATAGTGACTGTCACTTTATGTCATGGAAAAGATGTTAATCACAGTGAGTGGCCCTATGGCACAGATATATACTTTGCTTTTTACTGTCAAACTAACTATGAAGAATTTGATGCACCAGGTTTCTGTTTCATTGTAATATCTTATTTTCTTAGCCACTTCTCGTACCTATAGATACTGAAAAGAAACCGACTGAAGACCTTTGATAATAACCCAATCACCCCTAAAGTCACATTTCAACTTTACCAGAGACTGGGCAAGTCCAGTTTAAATATGTAGGGATAAACAAGTTAAATGCACCAACAGCCTTTATTTAGATATTAAATCAATCTGAATTACCTTTACTAAGAGACGAAATTCTCTTAGAACTTTGGGTTGTTGTCTGTGATGTATGATCTCGTCCCTTGACTTGACTGGCCTGATGACTACCTGGACGTGAACCACCGGTGTCTGTTACCCATTCATAGGTGTAAGTGAATTCTTCACTGGTGACAGGGTCTATGGGGGACATAAAAGGTTCCTTTTTACTTTCTGAAACAAAGCAGAAATATTAGCTTTGAAATTTGCATTTGGAATAATGTTATTGGTCAAAATATTTTTTAAAAGTTCTAGTTCTAATACATATCTCTGTTCCAAACGAATTATGATATTTGAGTTGCCAGGAACAATTTACAGAGATCTAGACTTAGTGGTGATTTAAAGGGAGTGCAGGACAGTTTAAATTTCCTATTTTGTACAACAATTCTTGATGTTTCCTTGCCAAATGAACAAATAAATCCAAATTAGTGCTAATTTTACATTGAACAAAGGGCCAAAACTCAGTGGGGTATGAGGCTATGGTTTCAATAAATAAGAGTCAACCATCCTGCCTGGTGAATGAGTACTTTAAAGATATGCTGCTGACAAGTGACTCCCAGTGATTGAAGGGCTGCATGTAACTCTGTAAATTAATAGGAATACACAAGACCTGATTTTGTTATATGTCACCTCATCATCCCAAGGGATACTCACAAGCAAAACTAGGCATCTGTAGGTTAATGAGAAAATGAGACATGCTATGTACAGAGTTCGACTGACAGGGTTCAAACCTATAGCCTTCTCTGGTAGTAATTGCAGGCAACATGTTTATATACATTTACTCCAGAATTTTTGAATGTGTATTGTTAAATATCAAATTTAATTTTGCCTATCTCCCCCATAATAATTTTTTTGGTATATATCGTATATACCTAAAAAGAAAAACAACTGATGACGGAACTACTTTTTACAATGCAATTTTTTAGCGCAATTGTTTAGTTTACGTAAAAATTAAGTAAATCTTTAACTGTGCATTTACAACGTGTTTGTCTACTTTTTAAAAATGAAATTATAAAGAATGCCCAAGATTTTGTTTTGGTATATACCAAAACAAAATCTTGGTCATTCCTTAAATAAACAAAAACATGACTCCCTTACACAACAAACCTTGTTTTTCATCTATGCATTCTGTCTCCTGTAATGTTGAAGGTGAATGTAGGGACAGCCTGGAAGCCAGAAGATCAGGTCTTGAGTGACCTTTGGACATTCCTGGTGCTGTGTGACCTTTGGACATTCCTGGTGCTGTGTGACCTTTGGACATTCCTGGTGCTGTGTGACCTATGGACATTCCTGGTGCTGTGTGACCTATGGACATTCCTGGTGCTGTTACAATATTGTCCGTCTCATCACTGGATTCATCGTCTTCCTCTATGACCTCCTCAGCACTCAGGTTCAGGTAGCCTGGCATCTGACATCCTGATTTGATTCCTGAATTGTGCAAACAAGTGTCACCATACAGTAAAATATTAACCCTTGGAATTTTAATAATTAATCCATTTTTCATGATTATTTCTTATAACATTATGTTGTAAAATGGGGTTCTAAAATGAGACTTTTAGCGAGGATATTGTGAATATTCTTTCAATTAACAAAGCATATCATTTCCTAGCAAAGAATGGTCTATATAACAATAGAAAATGTTTGTATTTTTTTTTATGGAAATGGAGATTTTTTTTACCTGACCTAAGTCAATGAACCAGAAAATATAGGTCACAGTTACCTACATGTCAAATGAGGGTGTAGCTCTCCTAAAAATATACTTGTAAATAAAATTGACTCAATGGAGCTGAGAGCAAAGTCTAATCAAGAGTCATTTAATGGATAGATGTTTGTAATATGTTTATTGTATAATCCATCCCGTCAAACATTTTAACGGGTGTATAAAACTAATTAAATATTTCTTAATCATCTCTGACATCCATTTATGTTTTTTGAAAGAAATAGCATTTGTGGCAAAATGTATTCAATGCATAACGTATTTCAGAATATGTCACATACCTGAACCATTTCTATCAGGCTGATGTTGATTCTTGTAGGTCATTTTTGGCATCAGTAGAGATATTTTTTCTTGCCCTATGATTGAATTAAAGCCACATTGTAATTAGATTTCATTGCAAGCAATGGTTACATTGTAACTGTTGGATTAAGCAGTTGTTTCACCACTTTGACTTCTAACAAAATTAGCATTAGAAAAGAAATTCACTACAAATATTTATAATTTGCCTCAAATAAAAAAAAAATTGCAGAGCTTTTCTCCCTAAAACATCTATGCTGTATGATCTCCTAAATAATGACACTGAGAAATCACACAAAAAATCCACAAAAACACAGAAATCTTATTTGTCGACTTGTACAATAGACCACGACAAAACTTACACTTACATGCATGCAATGCCAGGACACCAATACATTACAGCTAATGGGAAGTAGATCTTTAATATTGACCCTACTTTGATATTATAACATGACAAAATAAAGGTTCCTCGATACTACAAAGGTTACGCCCACTTTCGCTCTCTGCACCCCTGGAATGTGTCATAGCAAAATTGAAGGCACAAGACTAGTTATTTGATTGGTCTCAGTTAAAAATACCTTACCAATCGCTAGGCTGATACCTGAGCCTTTGAAGATTACAGAGGAGCGACACCCGACTTCAAATCCAGTCAATTTTACCGTTATGTGAACGAGAGATTCTTTTGATGTATATCAAAGGATCAAGCTAGTCTTCTTGTCCCATCAACAAATTGGTGCACACCGCGCCTTTAATTCTGCTATGGCATATTCCAGGAGTGCAGAGAGTGAATATGAGTGTAACCCCATGGAATATTGAGGACGAAAATACTGTAGATCTGTCTATACTGCTATGTATCGTCAGCTTACATGTCATGTCCTGGTCTCGTCTGGGAAGCTCCATACTGTCCTCATCACTATCACT
The DNA here is from genome assembly GCA_032359455.1 of Chlamys rubida. Lineage (NCBI taxonomy): Eukaryota > Metazoa > Mollusca > Bivalvia > Pectinida > Pectinidae > Chlamys > Chlamys rubida. Next base: position 4,423 of record JAUMHH010162645.1, on the reverse strand, counting down.
ACATCTAACCGTTGTCTTTACCCAGACCTGATTGGCCTGCTCAAGCCCATGTTTAGGAGTGGATTTCATCTCTTGAACTGGTTGGCTTTCTTCTTTTCTTTGCTTTGCGTTTTCCTGAACAGGGATTCAAATTGTTATAAATGGTGTATTATTATAGTTATAAACATGCTTTTTTGTAGTTATCTTCCCAGATTAATTCACTGCAGTTTTAGATCATGTGCTGTCATAAAACATAAAAGAAAGGTAAAGAGCAATAGAATATGTAACAAGTAACGGAGCAATATCAGGTTACCTCAGTCGACAGCTAAAATTCAGTATATTCCCAACTAAGTGCAAGTAAAGGTTTGGATGTTTCGGAATCATAGCACAATACACAACGTGATCTCACTCTGTTACAGGTAAAAAAAAAAAATCACGTCATTAGTTTCAAAAATATTTATTCTTATCGTAGCTAGTATACCAGTATCCTGTCCTCGTTTAATCTTGCAGCTGCCCTACTAAAGCTAAGTTCAAATAATAATAATAATAAAGTCTTTATTTATTCTTGATAACATATTGAGCATGAAGCTCATCTTACATATGGTCAAGATACAATGTATGATAAAATGTACAATATTTACAGCTAAATGTTTCTGCATAAACAATATTTAATGTAGCCCATGCTAAAAAGAAAGGAAAAGAATGTTTCACAGTACTAGTGTTGATATATATACATTATACATGCATATATTTCAATAACTGTCCTTTTCACCAACAACTGTTGTTACACAACTAAACAATCAGTTACTGTCTTATTTCACTGATTTCATTTTAATTGTTTGTAGCTAAAATGTAGTTACAACACATAAGGTCTGGATGGCAACTGTCTGTCTAATGAATATTTCCAGTTGCATCTAGGAAAATCTACTTACAGAAATTGAACACAACAGCAGTTTGTTTTATTTTTAAAATCTCACCCCTAAAGATGTGTTTAGCTGTTTCTTTGCCACTTTTCCTCTGCCAGTTTTCCTGGGCTGTCTTTGTTTGGGAGTGACATTGCCTTTCCTTCTTTGTATGGTACTTGGTGCCTTCCTGTAGGTATGCAAATATGTATGATAGGTATATAACAGGTACATGTATATGAATCCCTGCTCTGGTATTTAAGCAGAAGTCTTTATAGAGGACCCTCTTTTCCCTTCTACCCCTCTGGGAGGCACACACTTGTAATTTATACAACGTTGAATTGTCTTAGCCAATAGATACTTCAATGCAAAATTACTTGATAGGTCAAATTTCTTACTTAAGGACAGGTATTTCTAAGATTTACTAAAATAACCCTAGAGGGGACGCATTTTCTCTATACAAGTCAATATTAAATTCCCTTGGCCTAGATATACTAGAGGCCAAAAAAGGTCAACTTAACTTAAGGAGTAGTCCATTAAAGATACACCCCTATCTCCTCTTTTGGCTCTGCCCCTCTGTCCCCTTCCAGCCATGCAAGGCCAACAAAATGAAATATGGCTCATTGTATCACTCACGGTGAGTCACCCATTTATTTTGTTATCTGAAACAGGCGAGAAGTTGAAATATTTCCCAATAATTGAGGCCATGGTAGCATCTGAGATTTCTTATTGACACAAAGACTTCCAAGAACAATGCTTAGTATGATCGAAATCTGTATGACAATTGGCTAAGAATCTGGTGGCATGAAAATAATTGGAAAACGTTTTAGCCAGAGGACAGGGTGGTTATTATTCACATTAATAGATTTTATTACCATTGGCCATATAGAATTTGAGAAGTTAAGATGTCTCAGCCAATGAGTTAGGTCTAAATAATAACAACACTTAGTCAGGTTCATGAAAGGAAATTTTTTGAAAATTTTGTCAAAATTGCCATTTTAAAGAAACTAAAAATGTTTCAAACAATCAGAGGCCCATCATATTTCAAATGAGCTCAAAAAATGACATCGGTCATTTGCACCAATTTTGGATAACAATCATTATAATATTAGAAGCGAAGAAGATGTTGAAAATGTTTATGTCCAATTAATTTTGGTTCAGGTGAACTAAACTAAACAAATAAAAGATGTTACCCGACAACATTTGGTTGTCCTACAAACCCAGTATTTTTTTTCAAACTTTTCTTTGGTAAACCTTAGGTTTACCTTTTATTGTCTTTATTCCATTGAAGGTCACTAGAGTCATCTGAAACAAAGGTAATGCAGTTTTTGGAGTACCAGTTCTAGAAACATATTGAAAGCAAATCTTCACAACTTAGTCAAGATGATGTATATATATGAGAAATAAAATAATTTCACAGTTTATAGAAGACCATCAAACATTTGTTTTCAATTTAAAAGAGTATTTCCTAATTCAGAATGACTATAAATTACATACGGTATATATATCCTTTGATCTTGGAACCCTTAATTAGGAACATGTATTCTCTTATTTGATGTTTGTGTAAAGTTTAATCAAAATCCAAGAAGAAATAAATTACAGTAGCTTGAGTGATGTCATTGAATTAGTTGACATTTTTTTTATAATATTTATAGTAATGATTACCTTGGCCTCATGATAATTCTCATTAGATATCAAAAGCTACATGAAACTAACTTTTCGACCAAATAAACCAAAATATCATAAAAATTGGCTGTTTCTACAGCAAATTATCAATTTCTTACCTGAAAGGCTGAAATTGGTATTTTCAGGAACTTTGGATGTCGCCAATTTGTTCCGTTTCTTTTGTATGAGAATCCCTCTTGGCCGGTCCTGGTTCTTAGTTCTACAGCCATAGGTCCTCAGGCCTGGGTGTTTGGGGGAGAATATTGCATTTGAGTCCATAACACCTGAAGAATAAGATCACAAATTTGCACTATGTGTAGAATGCTACTTTTTATGAAAATGTTTCCTTCTCAAACTTTTTGAAATCTGAAGAAATCTAAAATTAAAATTTTTTTTTTTGTAAAATTAACTGGATACTTATGACCAACCACTTAATCTCATAAGTCTCTGAGATGTTTTCCATTGATAGATAAAATAACACTAGCATATTTACAAACAGGTTGCAAGCCATTTTTCTTGCGACCTGAAGTTAATTACTTTCCCAACATTTTTGGATACCGAGTTATGTTTTCCTCTATAATATACAAACATATGTTGATTATATCTATTCTACAAAGTAAAATGTAATAAACGTGTTTTTCGTGTCTACTTCAGTGTCCGTACACCTGTGATAAGCAAGGTGACCTAGTTAATCTTATTATTTAAAGTAGGCTGTTATTTTTGTTTGTGCTAACATTTGTCACCTGATGCCTATATGTTCATTTTACAAGCTGCATTTTTTAACATTTCTGACCTGGTGGGCAGTTGTCTTATTTTACCGATTTAACCTGGATCTTCATCTTCATCAGGTTCGCTTCCTCCGTCGATACCGACAATTACGGAAGTAGATCGTTGTGCGGCAGTGCATTATTAATTGTTATGTACAGTGATTTTTTTTGATTTTTTTACGTTTTTTTGGATATATGGTATTTGTGAAGGATTTTCCATTTTTCACAATTTGGTCGACAGGCAATAAGCTATTAACACTAACATCATGCCTTATACCAGATTTTTATTTCAATTAGTCAAATCCACCTGATTGACATTGTTCGTCAACACACGAAATCATTAATAACACTATTTCAAGCCACCCTTGCAGTTAGTTCAGCGGAACATTCTGACTGCAAGCTTGCCATGTTTGAAGTAGGTGTAGAGCCAGTAGTGAGTACTACAGATTAAAAGAAACTTTTTTCTGGTTGTTCCCTAGTAAATACATACCACATTAAATGAATGAACCCTCTTTCAATATGATTACAAGGAAACCCAATCCCTTAGCTGCGATAACGTAGCTTTCTGACGACGAGAGATTTTTTTTTATATATTGCGTCATCAGGGGCAGAGGAGGCCGGGTATTAATATTAGTACTACCAATCCCTGTGCTCACTTGTTTACATTTGCAGGGGAAGTTTTTGGAGAGCATTTTTTTTTCTGTCGGAAAATGATACATTTATGCACATGGTCTATCGTCCAACAATACAGTATATGGTTATTATCCAATGAAAAGTGTCTACATCTAAGACGTGGTAGAGTTGGTCAATTGAACATATCCAATGTGGACTTTATAGGGAGAGTGACTGTGTTATGTAAGAGGTTTATACAAAAAAACAATCATTTGGATGGGGCACATTTTTACTGAGTATTAAATTAAACATTTAAAAGTCTAATATCATTCCCTAGAAATCATACGAGGCCCTGTGCCTGTGAGTGAGAGCATAGGGAGCATGATAATTTGTAACAGCTATATTTGGACCTTCTTCTTCTTCTTCTTCTTCTTCCGGTAAAGAGTGAACTCTGAAAAGAGCGTTGTACTCTCGCATGAGGCTGGCCAGACTAAAAAC
>JAUMHH010162634.1:0-15863 GCA_032359455.1 Chlamys rubida | reverse complement strand
TGGTGAGTATCTACCCAGCCTAACAGAAGTACTGTTACCTACCACTACCAGGGAAGTGGTGAGTATCTACCCAGCCTAACAGAAGTACTGTTACCTACCACTACCTGGGAAGTGGTGAGTATCTACCCAGCCTAACAGAAGTACTGTTACCTACCACTACCAGGGAAGTGGTGAGTATCTACCCAGCCTCCATCCTCATCCTCCTCTATTACTTTTTCCTGTTCCTCTTGGTGATTGTCTACCTGTTTAACTCTCTTGTAGCATGGCACTGAGGAAAAGAGAATATCATTTTAGTTATACATTAAATAACAGTGATATTGTTAAATTTTTCATCACCAATCTGCAAACATTCTTTTGGTAAAATGTGACCAACGTTAAGTGTTGAATTCAGAGCTGAATGTTGCTTACAATGGCCAAAAACACATAGAGCATAAAATGTTATGTCACTAGTATGTCAAAGTTTGTCACTACAAAGGAAGTACATGTATATAAAACAACAATACAAGATCGATAAATAATAAAACAACCTTAAAACGACCTATAGATCAGTTGGGAGTATGGTTTGATGGTTTAGAAACCCTTGGTGGTCATGATCAGGTGACGCAGTGGATAGCGCACTTGCCTTTCACTAATTAGGCAACCAGGGTTCAATTTCCTGATCAGACGTGAAAAGGTATGGGGTCACCTGCCCGACCATGTGGGTTTCTTCCAGGTACTCTTGTTTCCTCAAATACTAAGACCCCCTCGCACATACATTGGGGCCAACAAGAGGGATTAACATACATTGGGGCCAACAAGAGGGATTAGTATAAGTTGTAATAATAGTTGTAAAATAAATCAAGTTTACATTTTACCTACGGTATCCCCCAACATATATATGCATAAACAATATAAAATCCTACAGTCAAGCCACTCACCATTCCTGGTAATCAGAAACTGCTTGTCCTTGGGTAAGTATGGTTTAGTTTTGGATTCATCCCCAGCTGACCACTGCCACGTTGGACAGTGGTGGACAATATGGTCACCTGCAGCCAAAAACTGAAATAGGCATATAATGGACATATTAGTCGTAGGCAATAAAATCATTAACTCCCGTGACCATGGGTCCATTACGTGCAAACAATTAACTTGATATATGTATATGCAACTAATCCTTGTCTCTCCTAGGTAATTTGTAATTTGTATACTACTGACGCTACCTCTTCATAGTAACAGATAAGTGTACATTATGTATCTCATTAATAATTAATAGTTGTAACTCATAGACAATAATAATAAATAATAATATTCAGTCAGGTAAAAGGCATACACAAACTGTACAGCTCTGCTGGTAGTATCCAGTATATACATGTATAGGCAGTTTGGAAACTTGATGTCAGTTCCATATCCATATTCCCTTACCTGGGAGAACCAATCAAAGCCATGAAAGGCTTATTTCCAATGGGTTCCCTTACAGATTACAGATGTATAGGTGTTGAAATGAAAATATAATTATGTACATGCTGTGACTTCGCAGTAATTGACATGATGAAAAATACTAGTCATACATTAAGACAATACTGCAGCCTGAATTAGAAATACACATATCCATTTTCGAATTCTACTTTGAACACTTCCAAATAGTGCTTAATAACTATAACTTTGGAATGGTTACCAGATAATTGATAGTAAGTTGTATATTACATAACTTTGTTACACTATACAACCAAACCCACCTCCTCAGATAATTGATAGTAAGTTGTATATTATATAACTTTGTAAGACTATACAACCAAACCCACCTCCTCAGATAATTGATAGTAAGTTGTATATTATATAACTTTGTTACACTATACAACCAAACCCACCTCCTCAGATAATTGATAGTAGGTTATATTATATAACTTTATAAGACTATACAACCAAACCCACCTCCTCAGATAATTGATAGTAAGTTGTATGTTATATAACTTTGTAAGACTATACACCAAACCTACCTCCTCAGGTGTAATAACTCCTGTTTCTTTGAACTTTGATTCCTGTAAATAGAGAAAAAAAAAAATTGCTGGTTCAAAATGAGATATATAATTTATACAATTTTAAACATGAGGACAGTATTATCCTTCCCTTATATTATTATCAGTAACATTTGTACATGAACTTATTTATCTTGGCCCAGTGATGCTACAGCCCACATTAGGTTGAAACCCTTTTTACACGAAAAATATGTATCGTCTGAGGATCAGTGAAGCAAAAACAAGTAAGTTTTAACTATTTTACTCAAAAACATGTGGAATAGTAGCTTTTTTATTTAGTAATAATTATGACCCTTTGTTAGATTAGAAACAATTGAAATACACCTGGAAATTCAGAAAAAGTAAAGGACTTGGGGCGTTATTGGTCATTTATGGTGAAAATTTCAACTAGAATTTATTTGCCAATTTCTGTTATAAACATTATATTTATTGATTAGGGCTATCTTTCTTGGTGTAGATTTTTTCCAGTGCACATGCGTAGATGTCATAAATAGTCAAAATATGATGTTTTTGGACAATTAATATGCAGAAATGAAAGCCTCCGCACGTGACAAACAAAAATTACTTTATACGAATAAACACTGGTATAACAATACTGAAGCCTGTCAAATATTTACTGGTTTGTTGCATGAGAAGACTTTCAAAAAGTGAAGAGTGTTTAGTTAATTTCCTTCAAAATTGCAAATTTTCAACCAAATAGCGCCCAACTGCGCTAATCACACATTTTATCATGAAAATGCACGTTTATGTCTCTCTTTGCAATGCCATTTCTTCTTAACCAGTTTGAAAATTTCATATTTGCGTACTTCATTTATTCCAGATTACGAATACAACAATTGCAACTTATCCTAAATCCCTGATGAGGCTGGAAATGACCCTTAACGCCCCTAGTCCTCTTTGATAATATTTATATGCAACATTTCACAACTATAACCTTAACAAAATTCCCTTCTTCATGCTCAAGTAACTGTAAGCATGCATGGTATATCTAATGATTTGGGCGCGAGACTCACGAAAATAACTTCAGAAAATCAGTATATCCTATTCAGTGTTTTTTTCTGTTTAAATTTGATGGTAGCCAGCTGCTCCTACATGACATGCAGCGCCTTTCCACTCAATATTGTGAAGACTCCCTAGCCTTTTGGTTTTGTGAAATTCAATGCGCGAAATTGCAAAATTGTGAAAAAACTGATGCGCGAGATTGCAAAATGATGAAGAAAAACTGAACTTTGGTCAATAAGGGGATATAAGACACCAATCATACATGGTCTAGTGGAGGTCTAGTGGACAACATTCACAAAAAAACAGCAGCATATTTTGATTTTTTTTGTATATTTCAAAGTTTTTCACAATGCTGCGGAAAAAAAAGATTTTTTTTTGTTGTTATTTTTTTTCGCAGCATTGTTAAAAAATATGGCTTTTTCAAATTGTGAAGTAGCCGAAGATCGGCCTCTTAATATAGTAGGTGGAAAGGCGCTGAGAGGGTCTTGTGTGTCATCAAGGTAAAGACTTTGTTAAAGGAGGGAAGAATGTAGCGGAACTGGACTGGGTCTATCACCAGCGACCTGGTAGCTGATCAGTTGGTTATCCTAGAGTTTGTGAGGTCCCGGGTTTTAACCCCGGTCTGGCCGTGTATTTTTCCGCTCCTGTTTCACACATAGCATATCACTTTGAAATCTAGCGATAATCTGTAACTAAATATAGTGGTGAAAATCATCATTTTTTATAACTTACGATTTTCCTGCCGATTTGACTTTGAGAGCTACTGTTTCGCCTACAGAGAGAACCTGCTGTAGTAACAGCCAAGCCTGGTCAACCAGGGTGTCCAGTGTCAAGGTACCTGAAATAAGCAATATAATATTGAATAGAACACTAGACCCTTACGACCTCGGTGTGTACAGTAAAAGAAACAAGAGGCTCAGATAGCCTGTATCACTCACCTGCATCCTTATGCCAAGCAATGGTATATATATATATGTATATAGCTATGGGTTGAGATCTCAACCATTTTAAAGTTATGGACCAGAAATTATGTCCCTAGGAATGCGGCCAGATCTAAGAGTCAGTTATAATATCATGACTGTATTTATCTCTTTATTCCTATCAAATGTATGTTTGATAATGGGTTGGGGATCTCAACCATTTAAAAAAAAAAAAAAATACATTTATGACCCAAAAATTAAGTCCCTATTGGGGAGACCAGACCCCAAGGTCAAATATGATAGTGTTTGTCTTTTGATGCCCAGCAATGGTATATATGGGTTTTGGGTGGGGATCTCGGCCATTTTAAACCTTTGCTAAAGAATTAAGTCTCCACAGGTGGGGGCCATACCCAAGAGACAATTCTCATATCATGATGGTGTTTGTCTCTTGGTGCCCACCAGCAATGGTATATATACGGTATGGTTATTGGGTAGGTATTACAACTGTTTCAAAGTTATGGCTCAGAAATCAAGTCCCTAGGGGAACCAAATATGGTTGATAACTTGATACCCTTCTCTTAGTAGTAAGTTCCATAGAAGAAGTCGCTTAAAGCAATTTGACCAAATTACCCCTTTTCAGCCCCCCCCCCCAGGTTAGCCCCTTTTTGAATCCCCACCAAGTGAGAATGATTCTAACCAAATATGGTTGATATGCTTCTCTGAGTTCCAGAGAAGAAGTCAAACTTCAACTTACTATGATGCACATGTTCCAAAACTGGTTTATTGTGACAACTCGGGAACTGCTGCTTCAGAGTATTATTGACAATTTTCTCCGAGTTCCAGGCCTCCTGATGAGTCAGATTAGAGTGACCAGTACAACGACAGGTCCATATTCTTTCATCATACCAAGCACACCGCTCATCAAACTCTCTGACAATATTGTTAAGGATGAACAATATATTCTTTGACACTAAAAAAAATATAAATATTTGAAGCACTTGCACAACTACATGTATATGCTTTTAATATAATACAAAAGGAAAATACAACAGTTGAATTTGACACTTTGTATTCAAAAGACCAAGTCAATTGGTCAATGTTTATATAGCTATACAAGTTAAAGTTCCTTTCCGGTAGACTACAGATACAGAAAGTCTGACAATGAGTATTCTTCAGTTCTATAGGCTAATAGTCTGTCCACAAAATAAGCTTTTAAAAATCCAGGACATTAAGAATCTCATTATGACAACAACGACCACATGTCACAGATTTTGTGAAGGTATGATAGAAACAGCATCAACCTGACACAGCAAGGAGACAAGTTATACTGGTCAATATATGAAGCATACCTACTGCATTTCAGAAAGCGACCACATTTGGTGCAAGCACAATAAAAATGGCGGCAAAGTTGCGGGAAAAATGATCACCAAGTTTCTGGCATTTCTAGCTATTTTATCACATGGGTACTATTAGGTATTGTATAAAAACGTCAAATGTCCCCACCCCCGGGCCCACGTGATTACCTTAGTGACGTAAACAAGCATTTATCGAAAAACTGCCAAAATGCCGGTAAAGTTTTTTTCGATTTAAAAACACAGAATAATCGCCAATAGACCATGAGAAAACAACCAATACATGTTAACGAAAATAATGGGTAAGTTTCCTAAAGATCCATTCAACAGTTTTACAAAAATCCGTCAATAATGGGAGTGTGTTGTTCATTTCAATGTACGCCGCCATCTTGGTTCACACAGGTGATTGTTAGAAAGGATACTTCTGAGATCGGAACTGTTCCTTAGAATGTGGGACCGTGTAGACTTCCTCGTCTGATCGGATATCCTTCAGAGGCTTCACGCTGACGAAAATCTTCTTTCCTAAGAGTGGCATAATTAATTTATGCCATTAAAATTGAGTAAACCTAAATGTATTTGAAATCTGGCGCGAACAAGCGGAAGCTACAAGCACATTCGTCTGCAAAATACACGATAAAGTCACATGATCTTGTTGACATCCTGATATTTCAAATTAAATTGTATTTCCATTCGTGCAGATCACATAGTTTTAATACACTTAAAATAACACTCGGATTGATATAAAATCATTTTTGAACACATCGATCGTTATATCATACAAACGAGAATGGCAGAGCTTCGCGGAAATATTGGCGCGAGATTCGGATGTATAAACTATAATTCGTCAACAACAAGTACACAGGAACCACGCCTACTTGATTTTGAGTGAAGTGTCCGTGGTGATATAATTATGAAACCATACTGTGAGGGTAGGGCCCTATTATTATATGTTCATAATTTAGATTGGACAGTTTTGTCCTGTTAGATACGTTACACTGTTGGCCTATATAGATTAATTCAAACGTGTAAGTTTATGCAGAGACGTATATAACACATGTTATTATACGTCTCTGGTTTATGCGTGTACTTTTGGCCGCTCTATAATCATACTGTAATTTTCACTTGATACAAAGAATATTAAATGACCTGGACGTAATGAAATAGGAGGAAGCTTGCATGAGTTGTCTCTCCAGAAAGATATAACAATTCCTCTTCATTACCCAACTGTAATGCTCTACCAAAAATTATAACTATATTATGATTTGAAAAAGTATTTGTATATCACCAATGTTGATCTCATGTTTTGATGAGTAGTGACGATTAATAATTACATGAGTGGAAAATTGCACGGTCAAGCTCATGCAATGTTTTTTTGGTTCTTTATAAACATTTCTGTTGCTTTTTGTACATTTAATAAATAAATATAAAACTATGTTTGAGACATATATAGGCCTAGTGCGTCCCGAATACAATATATCTGTAATAGGACAAGAAATAGTGATAAAGATAGTGCTGTCGCTGGGGCTCGAACCCGCAACCCTTGGCTCTCCAGCCCGGTGCTCTCCCGCTGAGCTAAACAAACTAATCACTGTGATTCTCTTTATTTGCAAAAAAATAGTATTTGCAGCCCTTGGTTTCGCCACAGTATGGAAACACCTTGTGTGTGATTTATGTTTCATGCACCAATTGATACTTATAGCTGTTAACAGGGAAAATCATGGAATTTGAGAGCAGTGGGCCATTTCAGCAATTTTAGTCACTATTAAAATTAATAGGTGCAGTTCTATATAAAATTAAAAGAAAGTTGGAACATGGAGGGGTCAATTTCAGTTTTGAAGGGCCAATGGCCCCATGGCCCCCTCCAGGATTATCCCTGAGGTTGTTTTGTCATTTTCAAGTTATTGAAGAATTGAAAAAGTCTTGAAATGATGACTGTTTTTCTTTTTCTTAAACAGGTTGATTCTCAATAAAAAAAATGGGTGTACTAAACTTGTGGCAGATTTTGAGTCCTGTTCAGCAACATCAGGAATTATCAGAACTCAAGGGTCAGGTTTTGGCTGTGGACCTCAGTATATGGGTGTGTGAGACACAATGTGTTAAGCAAATGCAAGGGATTGTCTCTAAACCTTTTCTCAGGTAAGCATGAGTGAACATGTGTGCTTATACAAGGTCTCTAAACCTTTTCCCAGGTGGACATGAGTGTCCGGGGTTCACGCCAGCGGTCGCCAGCTAGCGTAGAGATCATGACACCAGGACTTAACATTTGTATCACGTAGGGAATATGATGCAAGGGCTCTTAGTTGACCCTTAACATTTAGCAATTTCAGAACTCAAACATTTTACTTAAAATATAGAGAATCTTATAACACATGTCACTCAATAGATGAGTCTTTTTGATTTGCAAGAGTCGAAGCTAATTTCTGGGAGTCAAAAACAGTGACAATTGATACAAGTTTCATAGTTTTAAAACTAGAAATTCACATAAAGTTAAGGCAGAAACATCCAGAGTTCTGTTGTGTGGCCATCCGCCAGATGTACCTTTAACTCTGCTCTAAAGGATGCCACTAATCCATTTCAGGAACCTTTTTTTCCGAATCCTGCATCTGCTGCAGCTTGGTGTTCATCTTGTGTTTGTGGTGGAAGGAGAAGCACCAGATTTAAAAAAAGATATAATGTGCAAACGTCAGGAGGCCAGATTTCATAGCAAACCTCAAGGTGTTAAAGGTCAAGGTCCTAGAGGAAGCGGGGGTAAAGGCGGCAGACGTAACTTCAATGCTTGTCTCCGAGAGGTAAAATCCATTACGTTAAGTTAAGTGGTGATCAAATTGAGCTCCTGTTTCAATTTTGTTAGCAAATGCTACAGGCCCAATTTCAGTACCCTGGGCCCTTTGGTTATTGAGAAGTCGTTTGAAGATTTTACAACATCTGACCCCTGTGACCTTGAAAGTGGATCAAGGTCATTCATTTGAACAAACTTTGTAGTCCTTCATCCCAGCATGCTACAGGCCCAATATCAGTACCCTGGGCCTTTTGGTTATTGAGATGAAGTTGTTTGAAGATTTTAAAACATTTGACCCCTGTGACCTTAAAAGTGGGTCAAGGTCATTAATTTGGACAACATTGGCAGTCCTTCATCCCAGCATGCTACAGGCCCAATATCAGTACCCCTGGCCTTTTGGTTATTGAGAAGAAGTCGTTTGAAGATTTTAACACATTTGACCCCTGTGACCTTGAAAGTGGGTCAAGGTTATTCATTTGAACAAACTTGTTAGCCTTTCATCCCAGCATGCTACAGGCCCAATGTCAGTACTCTGGGCCTTTTGGTTATTCAGAAGAAGTCGTTTTAAGATTTTACGACATTTGACCCCTGTGACCTTGAAAGTGGGTCAAGGTCATTCATTCAAACATACTTGGTAGCCCTTCATCCCAGCATGCTACAGGCCCAATATCAGTACCCTGGGCCTTTCAGTTATTGAGAAGTTGTTTGAAGATTTTAAGACATTTGACCCCTGTGACCTTGAAAGTGTTGGTAGCCCTTCATCACAGCATGCTACATGCCCAATGTCAGTACCCTGGGCCTTTTGGTTATTCAGAAGAAGTCGTTTGAAGATTTTACGACATTTGACCCCTGTGACCTTGAAAGTGTGTCAAGGTCAATACTTTGAACAAAATTGGTAGCACGACATCCCAGGATGCTACAGGCCCAATATTAGTTCCATAGGCCTTTTGGTTATTGAGAAGAAGTCGTTTGAAGATTTTAAGACATTTGACCCCTGACCTTGAAAGTGGGTCAAGGTCATTCATTTGAACAAAGTTGGTAGCCCTTCATCCAAGCATGCTACAGGCCAATATTAGTTCCATGGGCCTTTTGGTTATTGAGAAGTCGTTTGAAGATTTTAAGACATTTGACCCCTGTGACCTTGAAAGTAGGTCAAGGTCATTCATTTTAACAAACTTGGTAGCCCTTCATCCCAGCATGATACGGGTCCAATATCATGACCCTGGGCCTTTCGGTTATTGAGAAGAAGTCGAAAATGTAAATTGTTTACGACGGACGACGCCGGACAAAAGGCGATCGCTTCGTCTCAGGTGACCTAAAGATCAAAAACAATTCAATAACAATTGTCAAAGGCATATAAAGAAGAGACATACGCTATTCCATGATTCATAGTACGAATTAGAATCCCTACAAATAAGAAGCACAGTCATGAAGAAAGGTACATATTTGTAAACAAAATGAAGTGATTTGAAGCATTATTATTAAGTTATCTCCATGTAATGTATCTGCATTTTGAATTAAAATTTCTGCTTTCTAAAAACATAGATGACTCAACTTATATTCTCATCGTACCAAAACTGTTGTGTGTATAAAGACCCAAAGTTTAAAATGACTAAAATGGGTGGTCGGGTGGTGCAGTGGATAGCCCACTTGCCTTTTATTAAGGCTGCCGGGGTCCGATTCCCCAATTGGACATGAAAAGGTATGGGGTCACCTGCCCGGCCACATGGGTTTTCTCCGGGAACTCTGGTTTCCCGCCACATCCGCTTACATCCGGGCCAACAAAGGTGATTAATATAAGTTGAAATAACTTGTTTCATAATCTTGTAAAATAAATAAAGTTTATATAAAATAGCTAAAGTGCTAACAGTAACTTACATTTCAGTAGAATTTGTTGTATCTTGTCCGCCGTCAGGTTGTTTTCTAAAGTGACGTCAAAGTCAAGTTCCTTAAGCGTCTGGAACATGGCGGCGGCGTCCACGTCCGTTCCCTTTCTGTCCCCGAGTCCCATGTTGCCCTTGAATTCTTTGTTATTAATAATGAGCGCCTTCCCACGACTCCCATGGTCCATATTGTACCGTGAACAGTTCAGTTCCGCCTCGCTTAATATTTTGGTTCTTGCGACGGGTCTAATAACGGAAACCACAAACTCAATGAATTATTTAATATGAGAGAATGCTCCAGTGTTCGACACAATCATTTTATTATATTCTGATATTTAGATTCATTAGAAAATCTAGACAGTTTGTTTAACTGAACAACGATGCGTATAACATTAGAAAGCACTGGAACCAGGTGTTACAAAATATTTCCTTTATAATAATTATTGCAGGAACGATTGTTTCACTCGCTCCCATTCGACTGGTAGATCTTGTGAGCAGGAATTCAAATACATGGACATAAATAGGTTGTTGTAGCCATGTAACTGTTTAGAAATTAAATATTGAATATCCATTCATGGTTCCCTTTACATAAAATTACAAACGAATAATCTTATTTACACATTTTTTCAACTAAAATCAAAATCAAAATATTTCCACTTCCGTAATGCATTAATGCATCATTTGGCCCCGCCCCTGTGGTTGCTTATTCTGGCTTAAAGGGTTTAAACACAGGTTAGGTACATGTTGACTGTCAAGCGGGTTATGTGTTCATCCAGCAGACAAAAAAAAAAAAAATAAAAATAAAATACAGATATGTAAGATGTTTTTATGATTGAATATATATATAGTGACAAAAACATAGGTTGTAAAAGTGAAACAGGACTTAACCGACATCTGACTTAAAGGACATCATTAAGTCATTCACCCCTGACACACATTTGAACTCTTCCAATACAATGGTTGAAATAGTTCATTATGAAATTTCAGGGGTGAATGAGTTGAGATATGAGAGCTGAATTCTCTGCCTTCAGAAAATTTCCCGGAATACAAGTATCAAATTTTACAGAAATTATGATGGATTATTATTGTATTTGATGATCTGTTATAAACACCAATATTCTCATAGCATAAGATAAAACTGAATGCAATGTTGTTAACAACATTTTTGAAATGTTCTTACTTTTGTCCTTGTGCCTTCGAGGAAACTTCTCCGTAACCTTTTCCATATCTGGCATCGGTGTCAGACACTGGGTTGGGATTTGCATCAGGCACATCTGGACATAGAAGCAATTTGTAAATAAAGTACATGTATAATAATAGTGGACTTAAGTTTGCATGTGTATATATAATAAGGGTACTTGTAACACTGGATGGATGGTCTGAATTAAGTCTGTGTGCAAAAGACAACAATCAAATTAACATATAATCATGTACAGTATAAAATATTGGTATGTGTCCTCCAGACCAAACAAAAAAGCATGTTTGTTCCCTGTTACATGTACGTCTGAAAAAATTCAGATAGGTAGGTAATCTCTTTTTTTTCATTTCTTTTATGTAGTTATTTTTTTTATAAAGTGAGAGTGATCTTGAGTCAATTTAATCTTTTTTTCAAAGGA
Source organism: Chlamys rubida (assembly GCA_032359455.1). Lineage (NCBI taxonomy): Eukaryota > Metazoa > Mollusca > Bivalvia > Pectinida > Pectinidae > Chlamys > Chlamys rubida. The sequence continues at coordinate 4,296 of JAUMHH010162634.1, read as the reverse complement.
AGCACTTTTATAGTCATTGACTTTTTCCTGTTAGGTTATATATTAGCAAATAGGGCAGGCAGAAACAGTTAAGGTAGGTAGCTAATACATTTTTATTTTTCAATTTTTCATGAGGCTTATATCGGAGAGTGATCTTGACTAAAAAAGTGCTTTCTTGAAAATTGCCAAATAAGTTTTGGGTAGGCACATAAATTAGGACAGGAAGGGCTGAAAAGGGCAAAAATAGCTCTACAGAGCTAAGGTTTATTGTTTAACATGTACAACTTAAAATAAACCTTCTTCTTGTATCTTGTATCAGGGTAACCGGAAACAGACAAAGTGCAGTTTTGGCCTCACAGCTACACATACAGGTGTGTTTAGAAATAACAAGTAATGCAAATTGACACCAATTATAACCTGACAGAGGGGTGGATTTGTTAGTCTTAGAATAAAAAGACTTGGCATGCATGTATTTAAAATGAAGGTAAACAGATCTGGAATAACCTCACAGAATTTTCATGCAGTAGGTTTCTGATACTTTGTATATATAATGTACCTGGTATATAGCCATATGATACGATACACATTGCATGTTGGATTTATATAGGTGTGCACATTGTGTGGTAATACTTAATTAGGTCTATTGTTACTTTACACTTTGGAATTCAAAAAACAAATATGTTGAATATTTTCTTCTTGCATGGCTATGGACATCAAACAGCATTTATTTATCCTTTTTTTTCTTTAATACTATTATTTTAATTTTAACTCATTAGCCCCTTAAATTTCAAAATGAACTATTCCAACCTTTGAATTGGAAGAGTGCAAATGTGTCTTCAGGGGTGAATAAGTAAGTCATTCAGAGAAATACACCACAGGTAATGGTATTGTGTGTGCATGTCTTTGCAGCTTTATTTTCAATCTCTTGCAGTAGGTAGGAACCACAAAAGAAAACCAACCCATGTGCTAAAATTTCTATATTTAGGTTATATATGTATGATACGATCTTCAGATTACAGAATGAAAAGCATCACCAATTTATGCGAAGATAATTAAGCTTCAGTTTTACGAATATTTTAATTCTGAAAGTAAATGAATAATAATGATAATAATTAGCTAATTATTCCAGTCCCTGTTCTATTTTTGGCTTGTCATGACACACCACATAGTATATTTAAAAACTTTCATGATGAGAATTTAAATTCAAATAAGAAAAAAGAAAATATATCTACTTTCTTTTGATTTTTATTTAAGAAAAATTCTTCCAAATAGTCTCTCTTTTTTCTATTCTTTTCATCACATATTGGATGAATTACCAATTTGACATTTTCCTCATTTTAAAAGGTACATCCGTCTGATTAAGGGTAGAATGAAAATTGAATATTTTGTGATTCAGACAAGCAATACCTTTTTATAATTGGATCTTTGACCCCATAGCTTGAACATACCAAAGTAATACTGTAAATGCTCACGTTTTTCGTATCAAATTTTTGTAAATGAATGTAAAAATATCCACACACGAATATTTATTTATGGATTATATATAGTTGTTATAGATTATAGATACATGTATAAAGAAAACATAAATTTCAGAACTAATGCATTCCACACTGTGATCAGGTTTAAAGAATCACAACATGAATATTTCTGAACACAAAATTGTTCTTCTTTTACAGTATGGCCTTTTTCTCAAATAGGAAAGTGACAAATTACCTAGTGAAAATGCAAGAGTTTGATATTTAAATAAGGATGTTTTAAGTTGATCAGGACAAGTAGCAAGCAACAGATGTGTAAATATACATATATATGTACTGTACGTGACCCGTACGTTATGTCCCTCAATATATAGATTGAAGAACATATCTTTTTGTGAAACTATACAAATTGTAAATGGTTGCATGTACTGTATTTGAAATTCTCAATGAAATACATATTAACATGACATGTATTTTTATAGGTATCAAAAATTAGATTCAAACGACATTCACTGAACAGTTAAGTCACACATTGCTGACAAATACATATAACTATAGACTAGGAAGTACTTATTTAATTGTTCCAGTAAATAGCCCAAATTTGAAGTTGATGGACATCCTATAGGTTCTTGTTGACAAAATTATATAATCTATAAAGTCCTCACAATTACAGAATTTGATAAGTTGGTATTTGTGAACATTAAAAATAATTTCCAGTGGGAATGAATAGAGTTTTTCTTCAGACTCTGATAAAACTGTATAGTTGAGGGAAAGAAGATATCTAGCTTAACTGGGTATACCTGCAGCTGGTGTAAAGCCAGCAGAACAAACTGATACATGTACAATATTATATATTAGATACACAGAGATAGATATCTAGCCCGGGGGTGAAGCTTAAGGTCGTAGTGAGGATTACTGAACAAAGAAAACAAGAAAATGTCACGTCAAGTGTGTCTGATATACAATATCAAGTTTCACCCCTGGATCAATTATGATGAAGAAGATACTGCCACAAGGAAAAATGCCGTCTGGGTTCAGTAAATACTAAATAGACATTATATGTAATGAATAGTTGAGCTTATTGTGTATACACATTGGCAAAAAAGTAATGGCATCATGCCAAACACTGCTGGATGAAATGTACATTTTATAATCTTAAGTCTTTGTACAAATAAAAGTGAAACAGATATGATTTATATATAAACTAATACAGAATTAAAATCAGTGCCTTTCAATTTCACTTACTGGCAAAAATTACCATTGAAGAATGTTCATTTTCAAAATATGCAAAAATATTGGTCAATTTCTAAAGCTTTCTAAACATGGAAAATTATATCAGACCTGGTGTCTAAAAGCTTATTTTTAGAAATAGTTGTCACATAGATAAATACTGGAAATGCTCTAAATATAGCTCCTATGACAACAGTATTAACACATTTTAAGTTTTGCATGTTAGACTATATATAGTGTCAATAGTAGGATCTACATGCATGTAATAACATCTAGCACATTAGAACATTAAAGATTTAAATATCACATTCATATACAAATAAGTGTGTAGAATGTAAGCTTTCGTTCTGAAAAACAAAGGAAGGGCAGTTACAAACACGATACGTAATAAACGTGACCAATCATTTCCTAATCATCGATTCGTTGACTGCTAATTCAAAATGCAACTTCTGTTTGTGTTTCGATAACAGATTTTGACGATATTTGAAAGTATACCATGAGAAAGAAAGTTTGTTCCTACCTTTCTTCATATCTCCTTTGTCACCCATTGTGCTTCTGTATTGAAATTGTACTTGAAGAACTTCTGGAGCACGATAGTAACAGCTTACGCTAAGTTTCTATTTTCGTTTTTGATGAGTAAACTTCCGGTTGATATACTAGTTTCCGAATAGGAAAAGTAATCCGGAATATTTACAGTTAAGTAAGGTTGATAGTCATACATAATGTCATTGCCCAGGCATTGATGTTTTATTATTTTGAATATATTGCAATTTAATTTCTTGGACAAAAAATCGTTGCTTCAACTTTAGAAAAGAACTGATAATAAAAAAAAAATCTATATTTTTTTGTACAAGGGACATAACTGCGTCAACCCAAACACTGAAGAATGACAGGCGCCAGAATTTGACATTCAAAGAAATCTACATCGTCGCATTTCAATATCGTGTTTGATTACGGTCCTTCAGGTAACTTATCCATGATGAGTTAAGAATAGAAAACAGATGCATATTTAATAGAAAACATTACATTTGTATATTATATTAGTTATTAATTTATTATGCAATAAGATTTGACATGTTTCTCATCCATGACATCTGTTAGGCTTACCACAGGCGCCTCCATCTGGTATGATATATGTAAATATGTGAAAATATAAAATAGTCTGGCATATTTTATAGGCACGCCTTACCTACTGTAAGTGTGTTCCTGCAGCTTGTCAATGATGTGCATGCGGTACGTCCTAAAGATTTAAAAAGACAAAGAGTGCAGGCCGGGCCTGTGTTTTTTATTTATTTATATAAATACAGCTGACAGCAGAGGAAATGTACCTTTGTTACCTTTGTGTTGACACCGATGGTTAGCTTACAGCTATTTGAGGTGCATTTATATTTGTTATAAACATTCCTATAGTCAGAATAAAATCTGTGTGTGTGTTTAAAAGTCAATATTTAAGTATTTGGGTTCACATTAACATCAGTCTTCAGATCAATATGAATAATTCTAGTATTTAGTGTTGGTTAATAATCTTCAATACCTTTCACTAATATGAATTCAACACTCTCTGGATATTCCAATGAGTCCTATTGGGCCTGTATATCTTCATCTATTTATC
>JAUMHH010162623.1:0-17381 GCA_032359455.1 Chlamys rubida | reverse complement strand
CAACCCTTCGGTCACGAGCCCCGCGTCCTACCACAAGACTACCGCGCCCCCACGTAGACCGTCTGACGCCTTAATCACTGGGACCCCGGCCGAGTTCTACGGAAACCTTAACAAAACTCTAATGGTTATTAAACAGATCCGAAAACCAACACCAACACAAATTGGTTTTGGAACTCAATTAGTTGTATTTATTGCCGTGATGATATAAAAATTGCCAATTGTTTCGATGACGTTTTTACTAATTTTGCTTCCAAATTAGTTGAAAAACTACAAAAACCAGCAGATTTCTTTCACACGACTTCAGTATTGTTGAAGTTTTCACATTATAAAAACAAACCTTTACAGGCTTTTTTATATCAAATACGTGTCTGGAGACTTCTTTATTTGTAAGCAAAAGATGATCATATACTTTTTTCTCTCATAGAGATCCAACAGTAATCTCCGACAAACTTGCATGCCACGAATGGCTGATTGATAACAATTAAACTTTCAAATCATTTAGTAAAGACAGATAGTATCTTATCTAAAACAAATAAAAAAATATAAATTACCGTTAACAGTTTTAATTTCCAATGCAATGGTCTTAAGATTGACTCCAAAAAATCATCAGTAAAATATCTTGGTGTTTTTCTTGATACTTTTTGTCTGGTGAAATCATTATTAAAATTTTATACTGTTTAACGTCCTATTAACAGCTAAGGTACTCCACGGACGTGCCTCAATGACACAGAAGACGAGTTTCATTTTGTTTTAGATTGCACAAGATATACCGATTTAAGACGGAAGTATTTAAAATGTTACAATAGAAATAACCCCAGTGTATATAAGCTTTTTCAATTACTTAATATACAGAATATTAAAGAATTATTTAATCTTGGAAAGTATCCGATAGCGGCAAATACATTCTGTAAGTGCCGATCAGATATGGTATGAGTTTGTTTATGTGTGTTGTTCATTCCCCTGTGACCAGTGTGGCTTTTTGTACATACAGTATGTATATATCTTGTTTATTATATGTTTACACTGATAAGTCGTAAGACTTAAAGTTAATAAAGAACTTGAACACTAGGTGTACACGTTTGTGTAAGCTTGCTTGTGTGTACAATGTATGTGTCTACAATGTATGTGTGTACAATGTACATTTTTGTATGTCTGCCGTCAAAATCCAAGGGTTGGACTTCCGATAAAGATAAATCAACTGTCTGTCACTCTGGTCACGGAAAACTCCCTGTTTAGCCTTAATTTAACCTCAGTTTGACTATGCCAGCTCAGCTTAGTATAATGGTCTGTAAATCTTCAGCAGAAACTTCAAATCACTCAAAACAGGGTTGTCAAGATTGATTTTAAAGCTTCGAAAACGTATGACTTGTACAAGGAATTCTAACAAATTTGCAATGTAACGACTATTTCCATTGGCTAATAAACATGGATCATTGGACGATAGACCATGCGCGAGCGTTTTCATTTCTAACAGACCAAACAAGTATGCTCTTCGAAAAACCTCCCCCGGAAATGTACCGGTAAACAAATGAGTCGCGGGACTGATTTCATTTGTTAAACGAGGGTACCCGCATTTGATTATTTTGTATGTATTTGAAGATTTGCTAGCGTTTAATAAAATTGTTTTATTTTTCTCTATAGATCTACTTAAAACCTGACAAGCTCATGGTCAGAATACTTCGCTGAACTTACCGCGAAGGTGACTTAAAATAGTGTTTGTAAATCTGTCAGATGCAGATTTCATTATTGTGTTGACGAGCGATGTCGATAGATTGGTGGATTTAATAGATTTAAATACACATCTGGCATAAAACATGGCGTCAGCGATGACCGGGAAGGTTTTGTTTTGGTTTGATTGTGTTTTACGTCCTATCAACAGCTATATATGGTCATTTAAGGATGTGCCAGGTTTGGGTGGTGGAGGAAAGCCGGAGTTCCCGGAGATTGGTTGGTTGGTTGGTTGGTTGGTTTATAGACTACTTTCACGGGCGAAGCCCGTGCTCAGTCGTCTTGAGGGGGGTAAGTCTCCTGCCTACAGGCCCCTCGGTGATTCAAAATGACCTTGCCCATCCAGGTCACGCCCTATGGTCGGTCAGCCCCTAGGTGCGGATAGGCTGTCACAGCTACTGCAGCATACATACGGGAGCGTGGAACACGCTCCTTTAAGTTGCCTCACTGCCCTCCTATGCGTTGTTCCCGGAGAAAAACACCAACCTATATATATAGCTACGGCTAGTACCTGGCGACTGCCCCACGGAGGTCTCAAACCCGCGGCCCAGTGCACGTGGTAGAGGGCTAATGGAAGCAGAATGTCAGACGCTAACCACTCGGCCATCGCGGCCCCGGAAGAGGTAATACATGCGGTAGATGAATTGAAACATAACAAAGCATTTGGAAATGATGACATTTTCAATGAATATATCAAGAGTACATTGACTAATTATATAACTTTATGCCGTTATATACAATGCTATTTATCAGTATACTAAATACTGGATTAGTCCCATTGGAATAATTAAGCCTATTTATAAAAATAAAGGAGAAACTTGCGACCCGGACAATTATAGAGCTACATCGTGTATTACACTAGTGTCATGTTTTGGGAAAGTGTTTACTCATATTATCAATAATAGATTTACCTTGTGAAACAACACTCAACCATGCTTTTAACCAGTTACATCAGATGTGCCCCATCTTTATTTCCAAAGGGGTTTGTTAAAAATCTGTTCCTATTTCACACGATCTGGCCAATTCATATGTTGTTTGTACAAAATGTCAAAGGCGTTCAATTCTTCGCGTTTTATCATAATGGCATAAAGGACTGGAATTCTTCGCTTAATTACTTGAAGAGTATTAAGAATGGAAAAGCAACTTAAAATTTGATGTAAGAAGACACTTGGTGGAAATTGCTCTGAAAGATTTTGACAGTGGTTTTATACTTTAATAGTATTTTGTTTGTTTCTGTTTAGATAGTTTTTCATTGTGACCTTTTTTGCAATTCCTTTTATTACTTTCTTTTTATCTAGTGAAACAAACATAAGGAATCATTTGTAAACCTATTTTGCATTTTGTCCAGTGCTGCATCTGTGCCAATCCTCATAATTATGCTTTCGTCCATTTTGGCACCTTGTAGATCTCAATCACCCTGTCACATTATACTGACAACGGGTGAACCAGTTGTTACCTATTCCCTCGATGCTGAACGTTAAGCAGGGAATAACAACTACCAGTACTTGAACGTGAATCAAAGGTTCCAAATGTCAACATATAAAAATATAATTAATTGTTTTTATCATTATCCTTATGTTTCGGATAACACACATAACCATGCCAAAGTTGCATATCTTCCTATTATACGAAATTTCCGAATTCCGCTACATTGTCTGCCGTTTCTGTTTGGTTTGGATTTGTTTTATTTGTTTAGCATCATATTAACAGTTAAAGTCATTTAAGGAAGTTTCTTTATGTGAAATGTATGCGTGCTTGTTTCTTTGGGTGCTAGAAGAAGGGTATGTTGATGTATTTGCCTCCTTGTGATAGCGCGGATCTGATGCCGATTCTGAAGCGCTATCTCACTGAAATACGATGCCGAAAGCACCCGGCACATCATTTCGCCCGGTCACATAATACTGACAACGAGTGAACCAGTTGTTGCCATATTACCCTAAATGTTGGACGTTAAGTAGGAATATAAAATCATGCACTTTTAAAATCTTTGGTATGTCCCGGCCTGGGAACAGAACCCATTGCCTTCCTCACCCGTGCGACGTTAAAAATTAAGGCCGAATGTGAGGTGTTGCCATGCAAGGCGCTAGGAAACTAATAGATCTAGTGATTTTTGATACAAAGTGGATTGGCTGGTTGTACAGGCCTTGGTTGTACATCCTATATGTACCAACAGCTAAAGACCATAGCTACACGCATGATTGCACATCCTTAAATAACCTTAGGTCAGTTAATGATGTGCCACTATGTGTTGTGTATTCATGCATGTGTACTGGAGGCAAGGTGTTTTGATATATATTTTATTGTGTTATCTCACCTAAATACCACGCCGAAGACACCCAGCAAAGCATTCCGCCCGGTCACATAATACTGACAACGGGTGAACCAGTTATTGTCATGCTGAACGTTAAGCATTGAATAACAACTACCATTTTCAAAGGACATTTTCATGCCCCGGCATGGGGGCAACCCATTGCCTTCCTCACCTGGTCAAACGTTCAAGATTAAAGTCAAAGGTAAGGTATCGCCAGGTAGAAGATAGAAGTGGAGAGAAACTTAAGATCCCAAAATCAATTTTATTTTGATCGCGTTTGTGTCCCCAAGTAGAAGGCACACATGCAAATACCCCAAATCAGGGCACATATCGAGATCGCAGCAAAGAAGCCGAACTATATACTGGACAAAATAAGTCAAATTTTAAAATAAATGGATACAAACCGATTGAGGACATGAATGGACACCTTATGCCCTTATCTTGAGAACGCATTCCGTGCAGAGTCAGTAAACACACGTAAAGATAGTGCAACCCTTGAACAGATACACCGGCTTGCTACCAAGCTAGATAACATACTAAATCGACAAGTTTTAATTTAACGGGGACCGTAACAGATGTCAATCAGTGAAATTTCACCAACTTTGGATGAAAAATGTTAGATGAGCTAGTTTTCTGGAGGAAATTTAATGTATAATGTATGCGTTCGTAATTTGTATTTCTATGGCATACACAATCATGTTGACCCGAATGTTTTAGATATGAACCGCTCATCGTTAGTGTACTATGTTTATTATACATATCAATAATTTCTGGGAATTCCATTTTTCCTGAGTATTTCCAAACCGATTTACTTCCTTATCATCTAAGATATCAGAAAACTTGAAAAAAACTCCTTTCTGCTATAAAGAGCTATAAATACATTTAGGGCTCATATTTACTTCCTAGTTGTTTACAAGTGATAAGGCAGTCGTAGTGTTATGCTGTGGAGTGTTGAATTACACTTTAGCCGGAGAAGTTGTCACTTGTCACCGATCAACTGTAGCGAACTCAAATTTAACTACAGGTAAGTGTTCAAATACATTGTTTTTTATTTCTGTGCCTGCATCGCGATTTTAAAATTATGGTGTTATTTTGTTCAAAACGTGTCTCCTTGTGTGTTGTGTATGTGTACATGTGTGTGTGTGTGCGTGTGTGTGTGTGTGTGTGTGTGTACATGTGTGTGTGTGTGTGTGTGTGTGTATGTGTGTGTGTGTGCAAGAGGCAGGGTAACGTTGGTGTAATTGCCTCCTTGTGATAGCGCGGATCTAATGCCGACTTTATAGTGCTATCTCACTGAAATACTATGCCGAAGGCACCAAACACAGCATTCTGCCCGGTCACATTATACTCGTACTAATACTAAATTTAATACTGTTTTGTTGAAATAATAGTTTTACATTTCTCTTCAACTTTTAATAAACATTTAGTATGCTAATGAAATGTTGGGAAGGATTTACAGGCTAAAGCATGAATTTATCTTCAAATCGAGTTTTTTAGAAAAAAATTGATGTTGAAGTCTAAATTTATCTTTAAACAAATAGAAATGCTTATATTAAGACTTTTTGGAAGTTAAGTGTAAATAATAAGAATATTGTCACGGATCTTTATCTAAAAACTGTCTTAATTACGTTTTTTGATTTTACACTTATATCCATTAACTCAAAGGGGGCCGCGGTGGCAAAGTGGTTAAGGCGTCTGACATTCTGCTATCACTAGCCTTTCACCACTGGTTTGGTTTGGTTTTATCAAGTTTTACGTCCTATGAACAGCTAAGGTAATTTAAGAACGTGCAACCATGTGTGTTGTGTATACGTGCATGTGTGTATGTGTGCTGGAGACAGTGTATGTTGGGTTTGCGGGTTAGAGGCCTTCGTGGGGCAGTCGCTAGGTACTGACCTTAGGTTGGTGGTTTTTCTCCGGGAACTCCGGCTTTCCTCCACCACCAAAACCTGGCACGTCCTGAAATGATCATAGATTTTAATAGGACGTAAAACACAAACAAGCCACACCAAATCCATTAACTCTAACGGTTAGTCATAAGTGATTAAAAGTATTTTAAATATTTGTAATACTGGAACATTGATAAGGGTCGGAAATCCTAGTGATTATATGCGTGCCTATCTGATGAAAACAGGTAGCTATTATGTATGTCCAATAGAAGATTGAATTTCATGACGTACCTATCATTTATATTCTATAAAAGATTGAATGTTATGATGTTTACCTTCGTGTAATGACAAAAGCGGAAATTGAATAGTGTATAGCGATCTTTACAGACTGTATCGATCGTTTTTTTTTATCTTTGAAAGGGAGTTCATAGTGTCTTCCTGCTTTGTATGACCTTCAGAAGATTGAATTTCATGACACAATACCTTATGTTGTAATGAAAAACATGATTTGCTTCAACGGCCATGCTACAATTTACAAAGTATAGGAAGCTTTACGGAGTGTATCGAGCCATTTTATTCGAGTTTGGACATATTAATTTATATTTTTGCATCCTTTCCCTTGGAGGAGAATTCATATTGTCTTTATAATGAGAAGTACCTGCTAAGTATGTTCTATGGAATCTTGAATATAACGATGCAAAACCTTCTCCTGAAATGAAAATAAAATCATGATTTGCGACCATTCTTCAGTTTACAAATAATTTTTCGAGTTTAACCAAATTTAGTTCGCTCACCTGTCGTCCGTCCGTCATCAACTTTTTACTTCTGTATAACCCATATACTAGATAGGGTGATGCTATTTTGGCAGTAGCATGCTAGGATGTAGAGCATCCAAGTTCGTTCAAATGAAGGACATTAGCCCACATTCAAGGTCACCGGGGTCAAATATGTCTAAAACTTGAACGACTTCTTCTGAATAACTAACATGGTTAGGGTGATGGTATTGGATCAGTAGCATGCAGGGGTGAAAGGCACCATTTGTTCAAATGATTGACCTTCATCCATATTCAAGGTCACAGGGGTCAATTGTGTTAAAAACACTTTTAAACAACTTCTTCTGAATATTCAAATGACTGGAGTGATCATTGTTGGCCAGTAGCATGCAGGGCTAGAGGGCTAAGTTTGTTCAGATTAATGATATTGACTGTTCTTCAAGGTCACATATGATTACAATTTAAACGACTTTTCCTGAATGTACCAAATTTATAAAGTAGTGATATTTGGCCACTTACATGCTCAGATAGATATTTTAACTTTTTTTCATTTGAATGACTTTTAACCAATCTAAAGGTGGCATAGGGTGAAATGTGTACAAACCTCCAAATGACATCATCTCAATAAGCATAATGTTAAGGAAAATGATATTTGGCAAGTTGCATGCTTGAATGAACGGTTATAAAGTTATTAAACCAGGTGAGCGATGCAGGCACATTGGGCCTCCTGTTTATATTTTTGTATTTTTGTATTTTTGAATGGGAATTCGAAGTGTCTTCCTTTAAAGTGTCACCTGTTATGTATATCCTATACAAGATTAGATTTCATGATGTGATACCTTTTTGTATCATAGAAAACCATGATTTGTTTCAACGACTATACAACAGCTCACAAAGTATAGAAGGCTTTACGGACTGTATTGAGCAATTTTATTCGAGTTTTGTTATGCATTTATATTTTTGGATATTTTTGATCTGAAGGGCATTTCACTGTCTTTGTGCTTTTAGCTCACCTGAAGGACAGGTGAGCTTATGTGATGGCACAGCGTCCGTCCGTCCGTCCGTCCTTCAACTTTTCCTTTAAAACGCTACTAGTCCTGAACGGCCAAGTAGATTTTGACTAAATTTAGTCTGGAGCATCCTTGGGCTAAGGGGACTCAATTATATATAAACGATGGGTGTGCCCCCCCCCCCTCCCCTAAGGGTAGAGGGGCGGGCCGAATATGGGAAATAGAGTCGTTCTCTTTAAAATTCTTCTTCTACCATAGGGAAAACAAAATTCCTTATGAAATAAGAATACTTTCCCATGGTTGCTTTAATATCCAGGCGAGTGATACAGGCCGTCTGGGTCTCTTGTTTGATGTCTGCACGGCGTTCATGCTGTTGTCTATCGTTTAAAGGATGGCGACCTATGTAAAGCAAGGGATTAAATCGTTAAAGGTGTAATTTAAACTGCTACCATCTGCGTCATTTTACTAAACTGTGATTTAATGTTTACAGTTATGGTTACAAGAGAAAAACATCTTTTAATAAAAAAAAACCCGATTCTTTTGCAACATTCGGATGTATGGGATTAACATTAAAGCGGATAAAGCTTGTACGCTGAATCTTAAAATAATCATTTTACAAAATTTTATAATTAGAATGGCTTAACGAAATATAAAAAACATTTAAATTTTACAATTTTTTAAAAGAATTTTGTTCAAGTGATGTTATCTGTCACTGAAAATTCTAACGTTAAAGTTGTTTTGCGTTTTAGATCCTCTCCAATGGATTCCTTCTGTAGTAAGCTGTTGACGTCTTTATTGACACTTCCCTTCACGGCTGGTAATTACCGAAGACGGCAGAATGGATCCTGGTATTATGATTGTATGATCTCGTCCCGTGTTCTGTTCCTGATTGTCCTTGCAATAGTGATAGTGTTTACCGCAAGCAAAAAGATACCAACACATTCTGAAATTCGTCTGGGATTTGTCCTGATTCTTCTGTCCTTACTTATGATCTTCGAAGTGATTGGCTTCTCTATTCTAGGATGTTTGGTACATAAACATGGTTACCAATATGTTGCTGCAAGACGAAATGCAAGTACCCTGAAACTTCAGGTATTATTCCTGTGGATGTTTGGCTTGGGGTCGGTATTCTATTGTGCTTTCTTTGTGGGAAAGCAAATCGAGTGTTCAGAACACACAACCAGTGGATATCTTTGGTACATTTTACTTTATTTCAATGTTATAGTGATCTTGAGTCTTATCTCACAAATGGTTGCCATAACGTACTTTTCACCATACGAACTGAAACAGACTCATTTAGTTAATTTTACAATGTCTATGCTGTTAGTTGCAAATGTATGCATGTTTGTGTATGGGACACTAATGGGTGATACATCATCGTATATCATTTATATCTACCCGGACTCTGATATAGCCAACTGTTTGGAAAAAAACAGCACAATATCGCTTCTACTAGAAAAATCAAAGCCATTTCTCAAACCAAATTTTACGGAGTTTTGTCTGATGTCATGCACGATAATCCTGGACATATGGTCGCCTACGACAGTGCAGGTTCCTAACGAGGAAACACCGTACGTGGCAATAAGTGATATACAGGACTCGGAGCGGTCACCTCTTCTCCCGAACGTCACAGATTTTGAAGATCGTCCATTTAGAAATAGAGGCAGACGAACAGCATGTCAGATGATAACACTGGTTTTCAGCATACCAACAGGACTTGGTTTTATTGTTTGTTATATTGTCATGGCAATGGGCTTAGGAAACATGGAAAATATGCGATACGTCGCTGAAATATATGAACAAGCTGTTAAAGTCATCGTAGTGCTTGCGATCTTTACTGGATTCTTTTGCTTGGTTCAATACTGTACTCCTGACAATTCATCGAAAGGTTTGAAATCCCGGGAATACGTGTATTTACTGTCAGCGTTTGGTTTATTTATGAGCCATATCAGTAAGGGGATAGGTGGTGATGTGTCTTCCGAGAGATATGCAGATATATTTTTAATCACCAGTGTCATAGGCATATTCGAAGATTATCTTCAAGTGGTGTTTCTGCTGTACGCAAACCGATGCAAGAAATCTGACCCTCGATCAAACATCGATTTACTTGAATCAGTTCTGATAATTCTCATGATAAGCAACTTTATATTCTGGTTAAACGATACTTTTCTTTTATCTGAATTTCCAATTACACGGATACTGGAACATGACGGCATTCCTCCGGAAACTTTGAGTATTGTGTATAACGTTTTGCTACCAATGTCAGTCTTTTTTAGATTTTTTTCTTTCTTGGAATACTATGCAACCTTCGGAAAATTTAACGCTTAGTTTTAGTAGAAAGCGATAAAAATTCCTGTTTCCAGTTACAATTTGTATCGTTTTGTACTAAGACTGGTGTGTTGAAACTGATACATGTCGGCAGAAAAATAAGAAAGTCGAGGCTCCAGTTCTAGTCCTGATTTAGGATTTTTGTTTTATATTTAAGCAATATAATCATTTCATATGTATAGTTTTAATTGATGTGAGCAAAGGGTACAGACTTGCTGCAATCTGTTCAATCTGTAAGAATTTGGCGACAACTGTTTTATAAGCTTATAAAAGAACTATACCGTTCAGATTACATTCATATGATCATTAAGCTAAGATGGCCAATATCATCATTTCATTTCAAATTTATTTTTGAATACAGAAAAGACATTTTATGTTTAATTCACAATATATTGTTCGCGTCAACAAAAAGCAACATTTCGGTATCCTAGACGCTACAAACTGTAGTAAAGTGTAATTTATAAATGTTAATAATAAATTAAATATTTGTATCAACACCTACTATATTACATGAAAGATTGATATTTTAAATCTATGAGTAAAGCATGTTTTTACAGTCAATCCCTGTATCAGGGACAAACTTTCATTTTTGCAGTCTAAGTGTTAACCGTAGTACACAGTTCTGTGTTTCAGGTATGTTTCGTGAATATTTAGTTTTTTTGCTTCATTCATAATATAGCAAACAACAATAAACAGCTTTTATTCATATAAAGATTAAAATCACGCAATTACTTGATTCTTTTTAGGGGAGAGATTTAATTGCGGCAATTTAAACGCGATTATCTGCATTTAAACACTTAACACACATTACACTTAACTAACCGGACATACGGTTTCAAGTACTTCTATTTGTTCAATCTGCAAAATGAAGCTTACGACATATTTTAACCATTACGGTATGTACACAGTAAATTGTATTACTAAAGAAAGTTTTGTACAGCTTTTCAAAATCAATTACGAAATTACTCGTAATTGATATTTTTTCTCAATATTAACGATATACTGAGGTGACTGTATTATTATGTACAAAATAAACACTCTACTGCTCAACATTATATTGTTTGTTTATTTATCCTTTAAGGACAATATTTACCGTTTTGAAAAACATTGCCCAAAAGCCTGACATATTTATCTAGAATTCTTTTAGAACAAACAAACAAAATTGAGGACATTTAAAATAACATATATGTATGCGTGAGAAATATTGATGATTTTTTTTATATTGTTCTACTTATGTTTTCCGTTCCTTCGTTCGTGTTTTGACCAACCATGCTATTTGATTCTAATTTCTAACAGCTTAAATACAAAATACTGTATAGCAGCACTTTTCCACGAGGATGATATTTCGCGATTTCGCGCGTCAATAACACGTGTTCACGAAGTTATGATCCGCATAATAATTTGTTAGGCGTAACAATTAGCAGCGCGAAAAAACTTCATATCCATGATGTCGTCATGAAATAGCAATTATAAGATTGTAACGATTCATATGACTCGAGAGTAATAAAAGATGTCTGCAAATAGATTATATCATATGATTTGTTTTGCAAAATACACTTTCTTGTTGCTTAATATGCTGTAATAAAGCGTATTCATTTGAGTATTTTACACTTTTTATGCTGAGTGTTCCATCTCTGAAAATTTGGATCCTTCACCTCTAGATCGCAAAATTGTAATCAGTTTAAATTAAATTTTCTGATTTTTGGTTAAAATAGCGATAATTTAAGCCCGCGTAAATAACCCGTTATACAGTGAGCACAGTTATTTATAAATGTCGCATGATTGTTTGCTCCCTTTAAAAATGAGTATTGACAAACAAAACAGTGATTTCGAAAATGACCGTTTGTGGTAACAAAAGAATCAGATATCGGTTATCAGGGGGTGGCATTTGCCAATTTCATGCTGTAGTTAGCGATCATCAGGACTTTTTGAAAAATGTATTTGTCATTGCAAAGGCTCAATTCAAATGAAAACAGTGTCCATAGATGGTGTGACTACTCACGGGCATTGAAATCCCATGAAAACCCATGATCTGGGCATGGTAGCATGGCATTCCACCAGGTCATAATATTCCTACAAAGATGAACGCAAGAAACACAAGGTGATAAGAGCATTACTTTTTAGTGAAAGATACAGTATGCCAAATTTGAATAACACTTCTTTCATCCTCGTAGGACTTATCGGCGATGCTAAGAAGCCAAAAATGTGGAAATCCTGATTTGTCTAAAATACTTTTTAAACAGCCAAGATGGTGCGTAGAAACCTAAATTTTGTATGAAATTCAAAAATAATAGGGGTACTGGTTAACATTAAATTAAATAAGAAGTTGGTTGGTTGTACATGGTTTAATGTCTCATCAACAGCTAAGGTAATTAATAAGGAGTAAATTGAGTACAATGAACCGTGTCACCACCTACGAGAGATAAGTGTGGTCATCAAAGTTACGGTAAATCGTGCGAAATAAAAAGAAAATCAACCAGCAGAGTCTACCACCTCGTATATTAAAACATGAACGCAGGAAACAGAGGTGATTGATTTAATTACCAATCGGACACTAGAATGTGTTACGTGGTCTTGGTCTGTTCTTGCTGCTATTATATTTATTCTAATGCAGGGTACTTTGTATCATCAACATTGAACAATGTATTCTCGCAATTTTAACCAGTCCTCGTTGCAATCGATCACGTCATTTGATTATGTACTTTATATATTACGTCATTTAAAGTAGCTTTGTTGTGACAGTCACCAAGCAAGGCACCGCATATTCTACATTACGCCCGACTGTTTATATTTAAAATATGTTCTGATGACGACACATTTAATGTGTTGAAACTAGTTAACGTAATTTTGATTAAAGTCGGCAAACCTAGCACGCCGTTGTCATAATCATCTTTACCTATTGATAACTCCACTACTACGGCCGTACTCCCCTGAAAAATTAAAAATTATAATCAATGGGCTTTACGCACCTGTCCCTGTTTCAGCAGTAGTTTGGACAAACATGAGTTAACTTTTGGCCACTAGCATGAACGAGGAGTCCCAGAAGGACGAAACAGCTGTATGATGCAGTGACAGTGTATTTAACTATCTTTTACCAAACTTTAAAGTTGCAATAAAATGTTTGTGTGTTACGTTCATTTTTCATTGAAATTTCGCCAGATCCGGTTGAAACATGTTAAGATACAAGAGTGTATATTAATATAGAGATGACATCGCTGCAATTGTACACTGATATTGAATTGATGACATTTAAAAAAAACCACACTAATTGAGTGATATAAAATTAGTTGTCTTCGTGATTATTGGACGAGAAGTAACCAATATATTTACATCGTGTTTGAATGAATTGCTCCATTTCCTTTACATAATGATATCATCATAATTATTAAATAACCACATGAAAAACCCCTCGTGAACATGTAGGTCAAAGCACTTATAGCCCATCACTGGTCGCCGCTCTTTAAGTATACTCAGTTGTGCCCTGTATCTGAATTCCCTTCGAGAATATTACAGATAAAATCTACTTTTATGTGTTATTCTTTATGAGAACTGTTGCTTTGTTATCTCAGAATTGTAGCTCATCACAACAACAAATGTCACTTAAGAGACGAATGAAAGAAACAATATCGTTTTGGTTTGGTTTTATTATGTTTAACGTCATATTAACATCTAAGGTCATTTAATGACGTGTGTAATGTATGCGTGAATGTGTGCTGGAATTAACGTAGGCTGATGTATTTGAGTTTTGCACTGCCAACGGGTAAACCAGTAGTTGCGATAACCCTTAATGCTGAACGTTGAACAGGGAACAATACTACCATTTAATGGGCTTTGGCATGTCCAGGTCTGGGGACAGAACCCATTGCTTATCCCACCTTAGCAGAAGTCACAGAAGAATCCCGGATTCTGCAGGCCCCTACATCAGTTGCTTTTTACGACACATATTCAGCGGGATACGGCAGGCCATTTTTTTCCCAAACCAACAAGCATAGTATTTCAGTGAGATAACACTACAAAGTCGGCATCAGATCCGCGCTATCACAAGGAGACAAGTACATCAACATACACATACACACTTGCACGCTTACACAACACACGTGGAGACACGTCCTTAAATGATCTTAGCTGTTAATAGGACGTTTAACAAAATAAAATAAAAACTTGAAGTAAGTATTTAAAATTCAAGATATTAGTGAGATTGCAGCCATATTGTGCGAATAGTGCGCCATATTACGATCACTATAACAATGTTGTGCTATCAAATTTATTAGAAGGACTAATCCCATTGTCACTCAAACTCCAAACAACAAATAACAACCAAACTGTAATCAAATTCAAAAGGATCTATGCTGAGAGTGTTACATTGTAAACAAACAAAAGTGTTATACAATATATTACAGGCGACATCGAGAAAAAGTATGCACGCGCAATACAAAACACTACAATTGGGGCCGACTTGATACTATCAGATGCCTTTCAACACAATCACATATACAGTATTTTTTACCCCATGGTAATTCGACCACCATGCAGAATCAACCATGTGTGACTAACGTCACGGTCAGCCAGCCCAAGTAAACGTTTCGGTACACCTGTACTAAACATACATGACTGACACGTACACACAAATATTTACTCTACATATACCTCCATAAAGTTATGAAATTATTTAGTAAAATAATCAGTCCATCATTGTATTCGGTTTCCATCAGGTTGCGTTAAGACAATAATCTGATTAGAGTATAGCTATAAAGTATGTTTGGTTTGGATTGCTTTTACATTGTTTATCGTCCTATCAACAGCTGAGGTCATTTATAATTTTAGTGTCAACATATTACTTTCTCTCTTCATTCTGGTGATGTTGGGTTTGTTTGTGAGGGGGCGAAGGACAAAAATGAAGAGATCAGGGCCCAGACTAGGCAAGAGACATAAATTGCCTTCCTTCGTAATTAAGGTTTCTGTGTCGTGCAAAACAATGTTGAACCGAATGTTTGATAAAGTACAGTTAGTTAGGTAGTACATGCCTTAAATATATATAGTATAAGAGTTTTCCTTTTATTCTCTAGAAATTCCACCCTTCCTCGTCACTTGATATCCCATATATATTATGAATTCTTTAGGATATAAGATCAGACTTTTTGCACTATATTGCAGATATAAATACAATTCATGTCTAGGTACTTCCCTGTTGTCGAAAGGTTATGAAATGGTCGTAGTATTATGCTGTGGATATCGCTGAAAAAGTTGGCACCGACACAAATGTAATATAACTAAGACATGCACAAATAACATGAACCAAAGTAAAAGTGTTTATTTTTCTTTTAATTAGGAAAAACCATCTTGCTTTTTTAGGTTGCTAATTTGTGTCGTCTCGGATAACAACGCTTCATCTTCCACTAAACGTTTATGATGCTGTTTAAATGTCAATATTTTCAGTTTCATGTGTCATAACCAATATATTAATTCGTGAATGTTCTTACATGATTTTGATGGACATGTCTTACTGGCAAATACCAAGGATAGTAAGAACTAATGAGGACATTTTACCTTCAGACACTTCAAATAGAAACAGTGAATATCTTTACGATTCTAACCTACATAGAAACTATTGGTCTGTGTAATTGGTTTGGTTTTATTATGTTTAACGTCATATTAACATCTAAGGTAATTTACGGACGTGCATCCATGTGCCTCCTTGTATGATAGACACCGGGTATGTTGGTGTGTTGCCTCCTTGTAATCGCGCGGATCTGTTGACGACTTTATAATGATCTGTTCAAAAATATATAAATAATCATAGATACTTTTCAAGTTGACGCTTGTCATTTACCCTTTCGTTCGTTTGATGTTCGTTCCTTTAGCTTATAGCATGCTTTATCTACTATATTGGCCCTAATAACTTCTTTTGTGTTGATGGGACGTTCAGAATCAAATAATAATTTCCAAATAGTGATTGATAACACCTTTCACGTTTGTAGTGTTTGTTTGTTTGTTTTGGGTTTAACATCCTCGCAACGACAGGAGTCATACGAGGACGGTGGCCTAGGAAGACACCACCGGGAAGATAAAGTACATAGGAAATAAAGACAGAAAAGTTAGGAAACGAAAAAGATCCTAATTATTGCAATGTGGGCGGGGCAGCAAATCAATTTTGGTATTTTCGTTATCGTAGAAGACGACCGATGTGGGTCCCCTACATAATTGTGGTGTTTTCCTCTGCGTCTTCTACTAAAAGGATCTGAAACAAACCAAAACTGATCTGCTGCCTCCACTGCAACACCTAGGATATTTTTCGTTTTCTAACTTGTCTGTCTTCTTTCTTTGTCCTCCTACATGTAGTAGAAGAAAAACAACAAGTCTGCAGGGGCTCTCACATTAGTCGCCCTTTACGATACACATTCACGGGATACGTCTATTTGTGGTTTCTTCAATATCCCCTACAGCTATAGTTCCGCGCTATCACAAGGAGACAAACACGAACATATCGCAGCCTCCCAAAATACACACGCATACACTACACGCATGCATCTTACACACAGGGGAGACCGTCCTTAAATGACCTTAGCTGTTAATAGGACGTTAAACAAAATAAAACCAAACCAAATTTATCATTAACGGAAGCATATTTCCTCATGTATAGTTTTAAATGAAGTAAGTAATTGTGAAAACACTCATAGATATCTTGATGAATTATTACTTCCGTAATGACGACTACTGTTGTGGTATATAAGATTAGATTAAAATTGAAACGTTCAGATGCAATGCCCGATCGTCAGGTACTCAAGACTTTAAACAGTCTGCCGTTCGGCCGAGTATCTTTCCTGATAATGCATTGTATACTATGTAAACAGATCCGTCTGTTTGTTGGCTTGTGGCAAATCCTTCAAGAATGACTCATCAAAGAAATCAAGTTAAAGTGGAAATGTATTTGTAGACATTCAAGTGACAAGTATACAATACAAAAGTACACCCCACAGCAGCCTGAGAGGTCACCTGTACAAATGTTGAGATGAGTTGTCTCCTTTTGACTAATTGACAATGTGATTATAAATAAATGAGCAGGTTGTTGAACATGAAAAAAATGTTGCATCTCTTTCATGCATGTTTTAGACAGAAGCTACCTGATATCTGTTGTTAAAGATTCTCTTACTAAACTATTTAGTTACATTTCTCCTAAATTGCACCTTGTACATTTCTCCTAAATTGCACCTAGTATATTTCTCCTAGTATATTTTCCCTAAAAATACTCCTAGTACGTTTGTTTGTTTGTTTGTTTGATTTTGTTTAACGTCCTATTAACAGCTAAGGTAATTTAAGGACGGCCTCCCCTGTGTGCAAGATG
>JAUMHH010162612.1:0-17382 GCA_032359455.1 Chlamys rubida | reverse complement strand
TGTTAAATGTGTAGTGGAGGATAGTAGGTGTAAATATAAATGTTTGGTGGGGAGATATAGGTTTGTATGTTAAATGTTTAGTGGAGGGAAGTAGGTTTAAATAAAAATATGTTATAGGATGTAATACGAGTAACTTGATATATTTTGTAATAAAATATGTCTATGTTGTTATTATTTCCAATCTCATGAGTTTATACTGCAATTATATATCTAAATATAACTATTTTGCATTAATCATTACTAGTTTGAGGTATAGTCAAACACGTTTATAAATTCTGCCTTTGGGAGATGACCAAACACATGGGAAATGTGTTTATAGAAAACACCATTTAGGGTATCCCTACGTGGTACTTATAGAGGTCGGTCTTTATAGACATGTAGTCTGTCAGGATCCCTGTATACCGATGGTCACTTACCTATTGTTAAGACGTACATTATCAGATTTTTGTTTAATTTGGAATTAAATATCCTTGCAAAAGCAAAGGACAAAAGAAAACGGTTGTCTAGGGGAAACACCGAACAGAAAGAATAGAAACGCGGAAATACATAAATATACACAAACAAGTCTTCAAAGTGTTGGATTAGCGACAACAGAACACGTTTGGTTTATGGTGTCCCCTAGGCTGAAGACAGAGGAAGATAGAGAAGAGGGTGGGGGATCTGTATCTCTTGTCCTTATGTGAACTTATGTTGTATGTTTGTATGTGAAATACAAATATGAAGAACAGCAGCAAAAAGTATTCCTTAGGGAAGTTATCACTATTAAAAATACATCTATTATAATGTCATGTAATACGACACTGATGATCAAATAGAAAACGTAAAGCTATATTTTTTCTAACTAATTGGTAACAAAACGTATATTTCAAATGTTAAGATAACACATGAAAGAAGCGAAAATGCGATTCTATTTCAATAAAACTTGATTCTTACATAAAAACAAAAAATGGAAACACCTCAGCTGTGTGACAAGAAAAGGGCACATATAAATGCATAACGTAATACCACTACCACTAACGGTTACAAAAATATATCTTGTCAAGCAACAATGACAATGTATCGTTTCATTTTTTCATGGCTGAAACGCTGTGTATTCGTTTTGAATTAGTATACTTACTTTCTGAGATACAGCTAGAAATGGTAGGTAATCCTTACGTCATCCTGATGTGACAGACTCTAGTTTTGTAAGACAGCTACAAACGAGTCAGGTTTCCTCTTTGACAAAAGCATTTCGATTTGACAGCATTAAACATGAGTACACTCATAAGTTAAGCTTGCACACACATGTCTCCCCGTTATTCCTTAAGCTAACACTTCTGTGTGACCGTTATTCCCTAAAGCAGTAGTAGTTTTAATTTTTTCACTTGATATAGTCCATTTAAATTCCTTTAATGTTCCATATTGATTACAAATCATCCGCCATGACAGCGAACGTTTACATACTACGGGTAACACACGGCCCAGTGTGACTATGATATGTCGCTCATTGATCTTCAATGTATTTTAAACCTTCTTCTGTCGACGGGCTTTGGTATGTAATGTTTTTAATTGGCTGTGTATTCTGTGGTAGTCACGGCGCGTTATACGTTCACACAGACGTGATCACATAATTAAACAACTCACCACCAGCCGGTTAGTTATATTCAGTTCTGATCCTGATCGAAATGTAATTGTTCCAGAATGTTTGCATTTCTCCCCGTCCGTGGACCAATAGGCTTACTAAGTGTTGGCCACTCGTTAGAGGGTACATGCCGAAAGCTACCGGTCTATATACCTGGTCAATATTTGTGCGCCGTTGAGATTACAAATGCCCTAATATTCGATCAAATATTTTTAAAGACAGCAAGAATTGATTGTTGGAAAATATGCCGACAAGCCATTAGAAACTACAATGTTTCCTATTCATGTCGTTTCGAACTTGATATTGTTGGATTAGCGGTATGTAACCTTCCCATCCAATACACACACCTCTGGTCCTTTGTATTCATCACATTCTGTTAATACAAAGGTGTAACACTGAACACACAATGTTCAATTATTGACAATAAGTGACACTCTAGGCAAGAAAAAAACAAAATATTAACCGACATTAAAACGCACTGTCCCTACTTTGCCGGAATATACAACGCATTATTATCATGTGTTGATTTTTTATAAACATGCCAACGTGAAAAGCTTACCATATACACATTTAGTGCATGGCTTACCTTTCTCTTTAGATCGCAAAACACTCAAGTTTTTCACTACTATTCAATTTTGGAATGATGTATTAAACTTTTTACTTTCGAGGTTTTTTAGGCAAAAGATGACGGGCTTGGATGAAGAGTTATTAAAATATTAATTCATATCGCGTATATAGATCTTTTTAAAGGAAACAGCATGCTCAAGAACAAAGGTAGCAGTCCGTCACTCAACGTAGATGAAAGTTTCGATTGTAGAATAATTAAATACCTTATGCACACTGAAACACCATGCACCTGATGTATCAACTAATATTAGTGATTTGTTCGTATTATCATTTTAAGGTCCATCGTCAATTTCAGTCATAAGGACCTTTCAATGAAAATATAGATTTCCATAAGACAAAATGCATTAAACTTAAACAAAAAAGTTTTAAAGATGTAAAAAAAAAAAATAGCACATGACTTGGTTGTTTTATATCTAATTTCACAGCGATCTTAAAATTTCGAGTAAAAGTATTTACATGAATTTAACGTGTTCAGCTACTTCTCCTTGGCAATCCGACACGATTTCACGGATTGTAACCTAAACCATTAGGGATCTATTCCATATACATACGACAAAGTAGTTAGATAAACATTTTATCTTTCGCGGGTCAATAAAGCGTTGCTATTTACTAACGTTTACACTGACAAATACACAGGTATTGTAACAATAATTGTACACCATTAAACACGTTTCGTAGCAAAATCACGAGTCGAAAACCAGGTAAATATTAACTAAAACGATATAATTTAGCCTCATCAAAGTCCATTTATAAGAATCCGGGACATATCATACCAAGAAAGTTCGATTTCCGTCCAATCCCAAGAGCATTCCGCAATAGTCCACTAATCACAGCCCGGTCTGTACTAATACAGTTGCTATATGACGACCGGCCAACCCGTATCGAGAGATTTGACCGACAGTTATATGACATGTCAGCCTCTATCCGGATATTTGACTGGCAGTTAAATGACATGCCAGCCTCTATCCGGACGTTATATTACATGTCGGCCTCTATCCGGACATTTGCCCGACAGTTATATTACATGTCGGCCTCTATCCGGACGTTATATTACATGTCGGCCTCTATCCGGACGTTATATTACATGTCGGCCTCTATCCGGACATTTGACCGACAGTTATATAACATGTCGGCCTCTATCCGGACATTTGACTGATAGTTATATGACATGCCAGCCTCTATCCAGATATTTGACTGATAGTTATATGACATGCCAGCCTCTATCCGGACATTTGACTGATAGTTATATAACATGTCAGCCTCTATCCGGACATTTGACTGATAGTTATATGACATGCCAGCCTCTATCCGGATATTTGACTGACAGTTATATGACATGTCGGCCTCTATCCGGATATTTGACTGATAGTTATATGACATGTCGGCCTCTATCCGGATATTTGACTGACAGTTACATGACATGCCAGCCTCTATTGGAACATTTGACCGACAGTTGTTTATGTTAATATTTTACAGCCCATCGAGAATTTATGGCAAAATGATACTAAAAAAGTTCGCAAAATGGAATACATCAAACCCAATGTTTCCTAAGATTGGACAAAATCCTTAGACTTTTACTTCAGACAGTAAAATGGCGATCTGTTTATTTATCTTTTTAAATACAAGCATCATTGAGGTTAATCCAATCAAAAATGTAAGAGCAAATGTTTTCAATCATATGTGCTAATTGGTTTGGTTTGGTGCATAATGTTTGCGGGTATGTATGATTGAGGTAGAGTGTGTTGGCAAAATATCGAATCGAATAATATTTGGTAAATTCTGGTCGATATTTTGTTTCCAGAGCCAGTACTATTGCCTTCGAGAAAAGGATGTACACAGAAAAACATTACAGTTTAAATTATAAAGTTTCCATTAGTCCTTCTTACTCAGTTTCATATTGATCTTGTAAAAAGTAGTTATGTTCATTGAAATTATATGGAAGCAGGCTAAGGGGGGGGGGGGGGGTATAGGTCTGCTATATTCCACTGCATGATCGTAAGAGGCGACTAATGTAGGCCCCTGTAGAATCGGGGTGTTGTTTTCCCTTGTTTTCTATTCAGGGGACATTAATGAAGTCAAGAATAAACCTGCCGTATCCCTTTGCACATGTATCGTCAGAGGCGACTAATGTGGAACCCCGCTGCCACGATGGTGACCTGACAGAGACAAAAATTGAGCTGCTGCTCCCTTGGCAACACATGGGATCTAGTTTGCTTCCTGTCTTTGTTCTATGATATCTTCGTTTGTTTCTGGAGGTGCTCCCTAGGAACCTTCCGTGTCTTGTTTGTGAAGTCGGCAATGCTATAGGCATTCAGATATCTACTGATTTAAAAATTTGAATCAAAATTGGAACACTGGTACATTGCAGATATAAGAATTGCACAACATTAACATAAAACCTTTAAAAACAATTATTTCAACATACCACGCATGCTGTTTTAACAAGAACTTGTATATCCTGAAACAATCAAAAAATCTAATACATTTGTATTCATTTGAAGTATGCACATTTCAATTCAGTAAAATGACAACAAAAAGTATACACTAAGTGTCCCTTTTAGTACGTTATTTATCACATTCACAAAAGCCAACAAGTCAATTGATCAATAATTCAATTTAAACCGATATTACCCACTGAAATAGAAACTGAGTAGTATTACTCATAAACTTTTAAAACTATGTGTAGAATAACTCGGTGGTAAAACTCTTATCTGGAACACAGAATTTTTTATAGTTATTGTTCGAATTGCCATTTGAACATATTTTTGATATTGTGCAAACAACTACATATCATTATCTTTCATATCACAGACGACGGGGACGAGGCAAATAAGACGTGCATGCCATTCTGAGACATCTGGTCAGCATATTTTCTGCAATGGACGATGGCAATCACGGAACTAATAAAGCGGACAGCACCGGATGATATTTCAAAGTGATCAATGTCGACCAACATTATTTTGCATGTGCATCTTCCAATGTTCACCTTTTAAGTGGAATTCTCCAAAGATAAAACGGAGTTTTAAAGAGATTGGTTTTGTAAAGACAAGGCAGGGTGAAAAGAAAGGTTTAATTATTTGTATTTCATATGGACCGTTATGAAAGACATAAACTATGGCTACATTCTCAACATTTGACAAGGGCTACACGTCCAGAGGAAAAAGACGGAAAATTACCGACAAAGAGCAACTGGAGAAGAAAAAACAGTAGCAGATTACGGTTTCAGTCGGTTTTGTTGAAAATACTCCCATGGTTACGCCAAAATGAGCGTATGATATAAAGCAAAATTTGAAAGTAATCGTATGAGGTGACTACTGTGGGAACTCCCCTGCAGGATAGGGGAGTTACGTTTGTATTCTCTCCTTGAGGACACAAAATCAACCAAAACAGCACCCATTCCAGTATTTCGGAAATTTACATTTCTCATTACTTCCTCGCTTGGCAATACCTAATTTTTGGCTTTAATGTTTAATATTTGCCAAGATGAGGAAGGGAATGTGCTTGTCCCCTGTCCGGGTAATTGAGGGTTGTGGCATCAACTGGTTCACCCGTTGTCAGTTCAATTTTACCAGGCGGACTGCTATGCTGCGTGATTTCTACATGTTATTTCAGTGACCATGTATAGCACTATAAATTCGGCATCAGATCCGTGCTATCCCAAAGAGGCAAATACATCAGCATACCCTGCCTCCAGCATACATGCACAGCACACATGGAGGCACGCACAACGCACAACAACAACACACATTGAGGCACGCATACACAACACACATGGAGGCACGCATACACAACACACATGGAGGCACGCATACACAACACACATGGAGGCACACAAACACAACACACATGGAGGCACGTCCTTAAATTACCTTTCTCCGTTTAACCCAGTAAAAACAACCAGAAGTGAGACATTCAACACAAATTACATTGTTAACGTCACAATACACACAAACTTCTGTTCTATGACTTCATAGATACAAAAATTTCAACAACAAAATAACACGCAGGCCTACAATAGTGTGCTATATATAACCCATGTTTTTCCGCAACTCAACAACAATCAAACAATACGTGAAATATATCAGACTTGACGATTCGCCAGGTGGATCGTGATTTTGTAGTTTAAGTAACAACCTTAATTACGACAGCTGATATCAAAAGATGGCCATTCTTGTCTCTGGCGGTAAGTATTCGTTTTATATGGTAATTATATGTATGAGGCATTTCTCATAATTCTTGAAATTGAAAAATGACGTTTTAAACACAAGTGCATTATTACAAAGTGGAACTTTTACGGTTTGTGCTTATCTTGGCCATGTGACCGTATGTTGTGGTTCCGACTTGAGACTACTTCTTTTAAATAACCTATTTCCCTGACTGCTGAAGTGATTCTGACCAAATGTAGTTCGGAAAACTATGTCCTAAATATCATTTTCCGGAGGTAAGTGTACAAATAGGGGGACCAAGGGTTTGGTCAACTTGGCTATATTGTTTTAAGTGACTTTTCTATGAAACTAGGTCAGTGAGGTACATGTAGCTTACTATATTCGGCATTAGTAAGGAGCTTTTACAGGAAAGCAACAAATTGATTAGTTTAAGTTTTATTAGTTTAATTATTTACTAAAGTCATAAGGACGTGTCTTACGTATGTAGCGAAGCGAGTAATGGGTGCTGGATACGGTATGTTGGTGTACCTGCCTCCTGCGATAGCGCAGGTATGATGCCGTCTTTAGAGTGCTATTATACTCAAATACCATGTCGAAGGCATATAGGTATTTCCGATTCTTCGCATTTAACTGACTTAAGCTGAAATGCTGAACATTTAGTTTTCTTTGTGAGGTACATGTATAAGATTCACAAATATAGTTTTACGGACTTCACCTATCCGTTTGATGGAATGAGTGTCACTAATATCATGATAGTTTTCGAAGGGTATGACTAAACAATCTTTATACAATGGGTCTGAAATAGACAGAAACTTTCAGTTATACTATTTTCCTTTTTTGTAATTTCTTAAACTGGTGCTGTTGATGGTAAAACGCAGGTTTCTTAAACATCCAATTCCTTTTGATGATTTCACCAGGAACACTCTTTAATAATAATTTTTAGTGTATATGCACCTGCTCTAACCGATGTTCTGCCTGTATCTATGTAGGCATGGTGATTTGAATACCTATGATGTTAACATCTTCACGGTCTGATTACTTCGACATTGTGCAGTATGTGGTGTATTATACGACGACTGCCCGTCATAATGACCAGTATATGAGGGGTATCTATGACAAAAGCTATTTTTAAGAACTTCTTCAGTCAGAAACGACTACCTTTGTAAACGTTCAGGTTAGCGATATTTTTTCATTGTTTGTTCCTTCTTAATACCCCCTTGACAAAAAAAGGTTAAAACGTAAAAAAGGAAACTCGGGAGAAGTTGAACAACAGCTAGAAGGTGTGTATATGTGCGTTATATATTTGTAAAGAGTCCTATTAACTACATGCACAGGAAAGTAGCGCTCACAGGGACATGTTCAAAAGTATAATGCATGCATTGTACAGTTACATAAATTGTTCCCAATCGCTTTCTAAAATGTTCGATAGGGAATTTAGTATCAGAGGAGAAAGAACAACAAGATAATACCGAAGTGTCTACAAAATCATAGCTCGAAATCAAATCGATTAGACTTGTGCAAAATATGAACAAAGGAAACATTTACATGGAGACCCTTGGAAAAGTGCAAGGCGAATGAGACAATGTATTCAAGAGGGGAACAAGAAGTCTGCACTTTTAAAAAAAGCATTGAGTACGTTAGTGTGGTAGCATTATAAAGCCGGTTAGTTGTAAAAGGTTTAACGTCTTATCAACAGCTAAGATCAATATTGTGTGTTGTTTATATATGTGTGTGCCTCCTTGTGATCAGATGCCGTCTTTGTAGCTCTATTAAAACGACATTAGATCTGCGCTATCGCAAGAAAGCGAATGCACCCAAAATACCGCCCCAAGCAAACATTCATTAAACACACGGAAGAACGTCCTTAAAAGGATTTATCTGTTGGACATTTAACCCTATATAACCAAACCTTACCACACACACCCTTCTAGGATGTGAACTACTCAGTATCCCTGTGTGTATGTCAAACGGTTATGTTGTCTCTCTCATCTTTCTTATACTTTTCGCTAAACTTTTTTTGTTTGAAATATTTCAGTAAACATATCATTTGTTTATTTGCAGCATAGAGAGATAACTCTTCAATCTTTAAATATAGTCGAGTGTTGGTCGTTAAGGGTAAACCGTCCGATCGACAACTTATTTTATTTTAGGACGTGCCTCTATATGTGTTGTGAATGTGTATATGTGTGCTGAAGTAGGGTATGCTTGCGCGGATCTGATGCAAACATTATAGTGCTATCTCACTGAAATACCATGTTACAGAACGGGAATGCGACTGCTGACTCTTGATTCTTTGAAGGTGTATCTCCCCATGGTCGCTCCAATGATCGGCATACGCAACATATACCCCCCGACGGAGGATGGGGATGGGCTGTGGTGGTTGCAAGCTTTTTCATAAGTTTAATAGTTGACGGTGTCAGTTTCTCCTTCGGGATTTTGTATCCAGAAATCCTAAGTGCTTTTGGAGAAAGCGAAGGCAAGACGCAAATCGTGAAGTCTGTGATGTTCGGAACATTCTGCTTTCTAGGTAAATACATTTTTATATACAAGCATATATCCATATCTTAGTTGTTTCTAACTTTGAAATGAAATTGTACAATCGATGTAATTGTTATTTAATGGTTTTAAACAAATCAATTCGGTGGTCGGGTGGCACAGTGGATAAAGGCACTTGCCTTTTACCAAGGCGGCCGGGGTTTAATTCTCCGACCGGACGTGAAAGGTATCGGGGCACCTGCCCTACCAAGTGATTTTGTCAGTGATACTCTTTCGGTTACCTCCAATTTTAAATTTTTAAATTGTTGTAAAATAATAAAGGTTTATAGTTATAGAAACATATTTGCATTATCAATCACAAAATAGCAGATATCTAAAAACATTCATACCATTCTCATCTATAGCTTAAATCGGATGTTTGTTTATAACCAAATACAATATCACATAAATTATACTCCGATTAATTCCATCAGTCCATATTTGTTACTTCTGAAAACTGCTCATTTAGAAAAAGTCTTGTCATATCAAAGCCTCTTTCAAATAATATATCAGGTTTTGTAGTTTATTATAATAGTTCATTATACTCAGACCTTTTTCATGTTCAGGCCCTTTTACCGGAGTCTTGATCAAGAAGTTTGGTGCTCGGAGGGTGACAATTACTGGTGGACTGATATCAAGTGCCGGATTTTTCCTGTCTTCGTTTTCGCCTAATGTGAACGTAATGATCCTGCTATATGGATGTGTTGGCGGTAAATACAAAATGTACATTAGCAACGCCACAGTAAATATCTTTATAATTCTTACTTACAAAAAACTATTGGCCTATTCAAAAAGAGATAATTAACTATTACAACTTTCACTTTTAAAGTCAACGTTTTTCTTTTACCTTTTCGTTCGTTAGATGTCGTTTCCTTTAACATTTCTAATACACGTATTATTTGCCGTTTATGTGCTGATGGGCCGTTAAGAATTCAATATCTGTATATGTTCCTTATTGTTTAGTTTCTCTTTCTAGTGGGTGTTTCCTTGGCACCAGTCTTCATATTACCTTGGTTGTTGCCAGGACGTTAAACACTTACTAAGCAAAAACACGAGTTGTTTATTATGAAAAGTGTCTTGTTACACAACGAATGAGTGTTTCTACGTGACGTTTCGATGACTAGTACGGTATGTACTCTGTCACCTTCATCAGACAAATGACTAGTGAAGCGTATTCACACAAAGGTGTAAAATGTGTAA
Source organism: Chlamys rubida (assembly GCA_032359455.1). Lineage (NCBI taxonomy): Eukaryota > Metazoa > Mollusca > Bivalvia > Pectinida > Pectinidae > Chlamys > Chlamys rubida. Next base: position 7,233 of record JAUMHH010162612.1, on the reverse strand, counting down.
GAGTTGTCCACAAATCGATGTTGTTATATATGTATCGAAATGACTCGATTGAGCTATGCTTTGTTTATGTGGACAACTACACGACTAAACGCACGAACAAGTGTTTACATGTTAAGGCGAGTGATATATAAAAAGGAACTTCGGAAGAATTAGCACAACAGTTAAAAGGTTTAAATATATACGTTATATACTATTTATGCGTCTTATCAACTGTATTAGAAGACATTGCAAAAGCCAAGAATAAACCAGTCATTTCCCCCTGCATTCATATCGTATCACCACCACCACCACCACCACCACTGCTTTTCTAAGTGGAAATTATTAACAAAAATATTGTTTAAGAAGTTAAATACTTCAGAAGAATTCCAAAGATTTAAACTTAATACTTGCACTCTTTGGAAGGAATGTAAATATCATAAATTGTGTTGTAGGTATTGGCTTTGCTCTGGTCTATCTCACATCTCTGGTAATGGTTGGTTTATACTTCGAGAAGCGGAGGGCTCTAGCTACTGGGATAGCAGTGTGCGGGTCTGGAGTTGGTGGGTTTGTGTTCGCCCAGTTTTTTGAGATTCTAATTCAAACCTACGACTGGCGCTGGACCGTCCGGATAATGTCGGCGGCTGTTCTGAACTCAGTAGTCTGTGGATCATTATATAGGCCAATAGGTGAAAGAGAAGCCACAAAAGAAAAAGATATACCTCACAACAAGAATGTAGAGAATAAATCGCGTAGCTGGATATCATCAAAATGTTCAAACGTCTCTTCCAATATAATGAACCTTTTGGATTTGTCATTGCTGAAATATCCGCCATTCTTACTGTTCGCGTCATCGTCATTCCTATTTTACTTGGGTAAGACGTCTTGTTCTGTACAATTAAACAACCTGATTCTCGGGGATCATAACCTAATTGTCAGGAACGTGTTCTTATCTTAGCATTCTGCTTTTTGAAAATCAAGCCATGTTCTCATATTTTATACTAAAAAGGATGATGCTGTGCTTAATTAATGTGATCGTACTTTAGGTAATGTAATTTTTATATAGGGATTCTAAAAATGCTCCATCATTCTTGAACACCGTCTTCATCCATTTAAAAGCTCGTGAGATATGCATAAACTCAAAGCTCGACATGTGTTTTTGACATGACAACTACATGTACTAAATTCAGATTTGCTTACATTACTTATTGTCATGTGATCGAATATTCATTTCTATTTGCAGCATATCACATCCCGTTGAATTTTCTGCCAGCACAGGCATTGTCTATTCAATTGTCGTCCCTGGAAAGTGCCCTTCTTATCTCAATCATCGGGATATCAAATACCATATTGCGAGTGTTGATTGGCTTTGTATCTGACAAACCATGGGCTAACCCTGTCTTCATCTTCAGTATTACTCTTATCATCGGCGGATTTGCCACGGCCTTTGTTCCCTATTACACAACGTTCGACGTATTATCTACCTATTCAGCTTTAATAGGTGCAGTTATGGGTACATATACAATTTTATTCTATTGCGTTTATGCCGGGGATGTGACGTCCGTCTTCTGTCTTGCGTCATCTTTTGCCTTTAATGACAGGCAACCCATTTTGTCCAAATGAATTACCTTACCCCAGTTTTAGCCGTATTTTGGCATGGCATACTGTATCTATTAGCAAATTTCAAAGGTGCAACCAGCCGTGTGTTTGTTACGTTCTTTTAAAAGAGGGTCAAATGAGTTAAAAATTTCGAAACCACTTCTTTTGATTAACCAAGGTAAGTGAACATATTACATGCCGTGGCACGAAATCCATCCAGCGTCAACTGTTACTTTAAATACTACATCAATACTGCAACCTATTTCGGATTTCAAACACTTTTAAACATTGTTAATTTACGCGTGCTAATGTTATATATAGTATGCGTATAAAAAAATATATATATTTTTCAGCAACATTTATGAGCTTGATGACGATCATCCTGGCGAAACTGGTGGGGATACAGAGGTTGACGAGTGCGCTAGGGATAAATCTGATGTTTATGGGGCTAGGCTCTTTCATTGGTGCGCCAATAGCAGGTATCAACCAGACACTAACTTCGTCTGTCAATATACCTGTAACGTAATGAAGGTTACGAACTCGATTGCCCTTGTCAGATGGCACCGTTTCAGATAATCTGAGACTTTTTCACCGACAACATATTATATAGTGAAAGATATGTTAACTTCAATTGTGTTTTTTAGTTTTATGTCCTGACAATAGTTACGAATTCATTGTCCACAATTTTATACCAATATTAATATAACCTTATATCATTAACAATATATTTCCAGGCGTCCTATCTGACATTACTGGGAATTACACATTTTCCTTCTACTTTGCCGGACTCGTTCTGGGACTGGCTGGACTGTTGAGTTTACCTCTCAGATTTATTGGTAAACGGGAACAAAAGAGAAAAGGCAATATCAGTGGATTTACGAATACGAGTTTTACTCCTGAACAGACGCCAAAGGTTATCCTGACGGCGGTCAAGCGAGTGTCAGAATCATCAGCATAGAGACGTGCTTTTATTCTTTTGTTAAGACTTCACGTTTCAAACAATTCCAACGAACTAGACACGGCATATTAAAGTGCTATCGCAATGAAATACCGGGCCGAAGGCACCCAGCACAGCAATCAACCCGGTCACATTATACTGACAACGGGTGAAATAGTTGTTGTCGTTACCATATATGCTGAAATTTAAGCAGGAATAAACACTACCATTTTTAAGGATTTTGGTAGGTGGCAGCCCGGGGACAGAACACATTGCCTTCCTAACCTTGGTGAACGCTCAACCCTACGGCCAAAAGCGAGGTACTGCCAGGCAGGGCGATAGAAAATAAATAAAAAGGAGAAGTAGAGTAAAATATATACATGCAGATACGAAATATTGCACAACAAAACAATTAGAAAATTCTTAAGTGCTAACAAAACCCTGTCGTGAACTCAAAATTGATGGGCAAACCAGACCAGTAAACAAGAAGCTGACACCCTTGCCCTCTCTGAAGAAATACTGTTTCATCGGTTTCGTTTTAATATAGTTCAAGGTTTTGACAAAAAGTATAGATGGGAAAGGCATATAAAAGCTATCAAAGTAATTCAAAAAAGAAAAGAGTCAAAAGATCGAAAAGGGGAGGGGATTTATTCACAACGTACTCAAGCGTTACCAGATAAGTAAGTTTTAAGTTTTATTTGGTCTACCTGTTTCGCCTCTGTAGATGAGATTTTATCAGGACAAACTCTTGATAAGATTCCTCCCCTGAAGTACCTTCAGGAAGAATCGTTTTCTCATTATAACGTAGTGTCACAATCTACAATAGGCTAAGGGATGGATAAATAGTAATTGACCCTTATTGCACTTAACCTCTCACTTGCTGTGTAAGTACTAAAACGTTTAACATTCAATTTTGCATATTCATTAAAGCATTGTGTCCCTGGATCGTGTCATCGTCATTTGTTCATATATATATAACTATATATAACATATAAATGCATACATACTTCCGGAGTTTATCTTTAAACACTGGCTATTTTTTTTATTTTGACGAAGTTTGATTAGGCTCAGATACATACGCCAGGGTCCTGTGGTCAGTTAGATCAGCTGTGTCCGAAGAATTGCTCAATTGTAAATCCTGTCTCGGCAGGTCCATGATTTCTTCCAATTCATATCTGATCTTGCCGGTGGTCCCGTCGACTCTGGTTACTCCAGTAGCGGTCCGTACTCTGAATTTGAAAGTGTCTAGTCGCTATTTTTGCAGTGCCTAGGCCGGTCTAGGCATTGTTACGTAGCTTTGCCTTCTTGCCTGGTAGTATTTTGTATCATCTCCTGCTCCACTTTATAGAATGGATGTGACTTCTCCAAAAGTTTCGTGTAGTTGTCCTTTTAACCAAATGTGCATATTCTTCCCAGTTTCCAGTGATGATTTTATTTTCCCATGCAGCCCTGAGTGATTCCTGATTATCAATTAGGCTTCATTAAAAACGTGGGTATATTACTTTCTGGTGTTTCGGGTAGCTTCTTTAGTAGTGGAAGAACTGGAAAGCATTTTTGAGTTTTGATCTCCGACGTTAACTTGATGGTGGGATGGATGGGTTCAGAGCCTCTAAGAAAGAAGGTGATGTCCTCTCTAGAGCGAGGCCAGATGAAGAATACATCACCACTGTATCTCCACCAGACAATAGGTGTTTTACTTTGAGTCGATAGAGTCCTTTGCTCTATGCAGTCCATGATAAAGATTGCATAGTTTGGGAGACGTTGGTGCTAATAGCTGTTCCTGCGGTTTGCAAAAGGAGCACTTGGTCAATTCTGAAGCAGTTTTTGGCTAGGATAGTGGCTATCATTATGAGTATAATCCACGTTACTGATGTTGGATTTGACCAGTAGTCTTGCGCTAGTTTGGCGTCTCGTATGGTGTCCGCCGTACATAAGAGAAAGCCAGGAAGAACTTTACCGAATGACTGGATTTTCCTTAAGAACTCGATGGTATCCTTAATGTATGATATTGTCTGTGGTGCTAGAGGTTTTCACTGGTGATCTACAAAGACAGACAGCACTTTTTTAGTTCGTAGCTAATGAATACTTATTCATTTCTGATCAAAAACATCACTGCACAGTAATGTTATTGGTTTATATAAGGATATCAGAAAATGGGCATTACTCCCATCAAAATATTAATCACAGGTGCACAACCTCATAGTGTGTCGCCCAAATCAATGTAATGTAATGAAAAACAATATGGGAGATGTTGATTTTTGGGCTATAATTTGTAAAAAGGGACAGTACTTCCATACAAATTACTACAGTGGTCGCAGGTGCACAGCTTCAGAGGGTGGACTACCTCAGTGATGATTTATGAACTTCAACTGAAAACCGTTCGAGTTGTACAGCCCACATTATGTTGGGTTTTTTAAAAGAAGGGCGTAAATCCAATTAAAATTCCTATATCGAAATAATAATTGCAGGTGCACAATGATTACATCATTTAAGTTTTATGAGATTCGACTGAAACTGCAGGAGATGTGCGGACAGCAGTATGTTAGCATATTTTAAGAAGGGATGAGGTGTTGATTACATCAGAGATAGTTCATGACACTGTAAGAGTTGTGTGGACAAGAATGTGTCGACAGGCTGACAACCCAATTCCAGTATCGCCCCCACATCCATCCTTCACTTCGTTGTCGGGGGTAAAATTACTGACGGATGACCCTTAAAAAGGTACAAGTGCAGGTGTTCTAAACAGTTTAGTAAGCGTTTTATGCTTTAACGACCACACTCGCAATGTTAATGTAGGTCAAATGCTTTCTGAATTGTTTACATTTTACGCTATCTACAAAATATGCAGACATAATAAACAATTCAGCGTTATACAGTAGTGTCTCATTACCAGATGTAACACTATCCCAAAAGCAGCACCTACATGTTATCCCAATATGATGTCCTTTCGAAACAGTAACGACAAAACAGGGTTTGACGTCAAATAGTGCAGAGGAAATAGACAGGGTATCATTAGTCAGTGGGACGCACAGTTACTAAAGTAGAAACAAGGTTATAATGTTGAAGGCAAACAATTAAGAGGATAAGACAGATTATCATCGATAGGTGAGCACAGTTATATTCAAGGATTAGCCAGGTTGTGATGTAACGACGGAAAGGTATTGTATACATCGTGTCAATACATTGGTAATATGAATATGGCTTTATTCACTTTATATTTCGTCCGCTTATAAGTTGACTAACTAAAACATCACCACATTTGTATGATTTTAATGTTGTGTTACTTTAAAATGATACATTGCAGTAGATGTTTAAAAGATATCTTCTGATGTTTGGTATAAAAATATCACCTGTTTCAACCGTAGTGTGGACCTATGGGATGTCCACCTCTTTGGCCAATGCGTCCTTGAATATATGGTGCAGTGCCACTCATTTTTGGTATACAGTATTAATTACTAAAACAAATAAGGGTGCAGTCAGTATTTGTCTGTTTGTTATGTTTATCTTTTTACACATCTAAATCTCTGAGATCACATCAACATATCATTGTTATGCATACATGGTCTACCTATTTATATACTTGGTCACAGAAAAACTACATGAATAATCGATAGCTCATTAAACCAGGTAAAATGGAGGGACCGTCAAAAGACGAGACCGTGAAAGAAGACCCTTGTCTACCAATTCGACCACCAGACGGAGGATGGGGCTGGATGGTGACGTTTACTTTCTTTATGAACGTGGTTTTACTTGATGGTGTCGTGTCAACATTTGGAATATTTGTCCCCGAATTCCTCAACTATTTTGGAGAAAGCAATGGAAAGACACAAATGTTGCACTCTATACTAAGTGGAATGATTCATCTTTTAGGTAAGAGTTTTGTTAAACCCCTCTTTACGAAAACAATTTCAGGTGTCTTCAATGAATGTTTCATACAGTTTATGTTTTCCCTTCACTATCAGTTCCTTTTTTTTTTTTTGTATACATACCTGAACAAAAGGCCCATTGTGCCTGCATCGCTCATCTTGTATTAATCTCACACTTGTAACCTAAAAAGTGGACTAACATAAAGCTACAGGCAAAATATCAGTTTCAAAGTAATTTAAAGGAATCTGTTCAAATATTTCAACACATTTGACCCCTATGACGTCGAAAGTCCTACAAGGACATTAAGTTGAACAAACTTTGTAGTCATTTATCCCAAAATGCAACTTGCTAAATATCCCCACCCTATACCTTTTGTTTATTGAAAAGATGTCTTTTAAATTTTTATACACAATTGAAAAGATGTGATCGTGAGGCAATGTCATTCACATGAACAAACTTGATAGCTCTTCACTGAGCATGCTACTGGTCACATACATTGTACATGGATGAAGGCCATTAATTTGAACAACTTGGTAGCCCTTTATGCCAGCACGCTTCTGGCAAAATATCATCACCATGGTTCTTATTGTTATTCAGAAGAGGTTGTTTAAATATTTAAAATTGTTTGACCCCTGTGACCTTAATAATATTAATAACATACAACATTTGATATAGCGCCATATCTAAATAGAATAGGCAACTCTAAGGCGCTTTACAGTACATATAGATACACAACTAATGCAACTAGCATATACATTAAAATAATACAATTTTGAAGAATTTGCAGGAGCTGCCTTATCAGGTGCTAACTACTAGTCCTATGCCACCTGGCTAATATCTCCCTATGTGTGTAT
>JAUMHH010162601.1:0-17383 GCA_032359455.1 Chlamys rubida | reverse complement strand
CTATACTTGGTACAATACTGTTCATTAGTTAAAAAAAACACAAGCTCATCTGGTCTATGTAATAGATATAAAAATGAAATAACTTCTGATAAACATAGTTTTATGGGTTTTTTCCATACGTGGTAATACTGTTAATTTGTTACAAAAAAAGCATTAGGGCATCTGGTCCGAAACAACAGGTGACCTTTTGCTGTCCTTTATATGGAATTAATATCTATGTTATTAGGGAAGTCCACACCTGTTCACACATTTGGTGAAGGGTTCTGGTTCTGGTAAGTAATCAGCAACGTCCTATTGGATATCACGCTGATTGCACATGTGCGACATGTTCTTAATTATAGAATAACGACAGTGTCAACAAAGTTCATTGAATAAAACTATGTACACCAGTGTCTGTCTACTACTGTTTGGTTGACAACCTCGCCTTGAATACATCCGAGGAAGGCGCTCCGGTTAAATCTGGCGAGAGGTTGTTCCACACTAACACCGATCTAGTTACGCCTCTGGAAACGGCTGTCTTAAATGTATTGAACATATAGTGTCTGATATAGATCTATACACTTCTTTATCTTAAATGATATCTTAACGATAACGATATTGTTAATACAATTAAAAAAAAAAAAAATATGAATTTTCAAATTTTACAGAAATGATAAAAACGTGTCAGTGTACAAAATCTGATTTAATTTAACACATACAATATACAGATAATTGTGAAGGATTTTGATCAATGATGCGATCGCTGTCAATAATCTTACATCCTCTGAATTTGAATGAATAGATTAAATCTTTTTACAAAAAATTAACAGTGACTTGCAAAGAAATACCATATCCGGCTTATCCGTGTTCAAGGTGAGTTCACAGTGCATATCTATAGAGACTATTAAACGTCGTAATAAGATCGGCCTGAAACTGGTCGTTAAAAGTACTGTCAGCTTGAAACATAAGATTAAAGCACGGCCGTTTCATCGTGTCAGGTTTATAGAAATTGTGATTAAAAACAGTATTAATTAAATTCTTAAGCAACGCCTGTCTTAGAGTTTATATATGTAATAATCATGTAAAGGATAAAACTAAAAATTATTTACTATTTTAAATAAAAATAAAAATAAAATAACTTTGAAAATTTTAGTTTATGTTTTGTTAAGCTAAACAATCTTTAAACTATTGGGTTTAATATATAATAAACTTTATACTCGACAAAAGCATGGCTAGCTTTGTAACCGAAAGACGTAAAATTACAACTTATTTTACTCGCGTTAAGTTATGCAATTACGTGCATACGCACACAAACGAATCATAACAGAGATAATCTGGTGGTCATGCAAGAAATTGTTTTTTACTGACAATCTTTAAAAATTTAAACAAAAAACTATGCATCATCAATATGTTTCAAGTATTATAAAACACATCCAGAACGTTTATTGCCGAAAAACATTTTTTAGAAATTATTATCAATGTATATCAGCAATTTTATGCTGTGGTAAACATGCTAATAACTGCATATGTTATACACTCGGATTGTATGGTATTTAAATGTCAAGCTAATCAAATTTCCTAACAGATGAACTAATTTAAGTGTTGGGTTCATAAATGTCAACATTTGCCTACAAATATCGAAAGACAAATTTTACAATGTGTATTTGTCCTGAAACCTTGTTTTCCATAATACATGTATTTCCGGATTATCGGATCCACAATTAAGAAAGGTCAATTGTACTAAGAGAATGATTTTGAAATTAGCCCTACTTTAAATTCAAGTTGTATGGTGTTTTTGTAAAATACTTACGTGTAGTATGTAGTGTGTAATTTATTAACCGCGTTCTTGTGCACTCTAATCATATGTTATTAGCTGGTCAATGTCCGGAATTGACCTAGCACTGGCCATGTTTGTGGTCAATTTGTTGAATCATTAACAAGTTACGTACTTAAAGATAGTCCTAGGATGGGTTTGATGGTTTAAGTTTGGATGTTCCGCCGCGACCGGTTGAGATATAAAAAAGACAAAACCAAAACTGTGTGGGAAGCAAATTCTTTTCAAAGTTTTATGACCGCAAAGGACGTTTCACTCACCGAATAGCGTTTTCCAAGATATCCGTGTTTTCCGCCAGTTTTTGTTGTACGTTTTTAGATCTTGAAAGCCTGTCCTGCCCTGTTAAATCGCAACATCCCGGGAAGATTTCCTGCAATCTTCGGAAGATTTTCGGAAATCTCTCTGAAATGTCGTCGATAATGCTAATTTTTGATGTTTCAGTGTCAATATATATTGAATTGTCCGGAATGGCGAGGTTTCATTGTCAAAGATACAATGTAGATTGAATTGTCCGGAATGTCGCGGTTCACTGTACAAGTACATTGAATTGTCCGGACTGGCGAGGTTCGTTGTACATACAGATTGAATTGTCCGGACTGGCGAGGTTCGTTGTTCATACAGATTGAATTGTCCTGACTGGAGAGGTTTTTCTTAACATATCTTTAATGAATTGTCCTGAATGGCGAGGTTCCTCTCTACATATAGATTGAATTGTCCGGACTGGTGAGGTTCACTGTTAAATCATCATGTTGTGAAGTGTTTCAGACATTACTCTCGTGTCGTATTTGCTGCTGCTTCTATAAAATGTCAGGGTAGGACACTGCCAAAAACGTATCGATTTCCGCATCGCTATGAAAATAGACACTACGTAGCCGAGACAATATAATACAAAGAGTTAGGTTTCCCCATGCAACGTTTTTGACACCGCTCTTTGATAAAAGCTTATCTATATAGGTCAAGTCACTATTGTTTTGAATTGATTGTGTTAGTTTGAAATAAAATGTTAACTATAGGGATGTATAGACTGCTTCAAGGGAACGATAAATTTACCAAAATATCGTTACCGTTACGCTAATTTGGGTCTTTATGTTTTAACCCGTTCCTTCTTCTTCTTCTTCTTCTTCTTCTTCAAGGGTTGGATTCCAACGGTATTTCGCACGAATAATAGTGGACACGCTTAGATGTGCGAAAATCTTTATTTTTTTGCTACTGTGCACCCAAGATGGCTGCCATAGCCTCTGATTGGTCGACATTTAGATATTGACCGATTTCGATATGGTGGTGTATTATGCCATTACGAACAATACAGTGACTACAGTTTGAATCATTTACGACTGCGGGGCTATTTTGGGGGACTTTTGTAACGACCGTCATTACAAGTATAACATTTTAAAATTAATGTTGTCAAAGTTGTTTGTCGTACATATTGTTCGTGATAGTTGTTGTTGTTGTTGTTGTAGTTGTTTTGGTTTTGGTGACTGAATGGTGGTTTGTTTGTTTGACTGGATATTGAATTTGCTGCTGCTGTTGTTGTTGTTGTTGTTTCATGTACTTCAAATTGTCTAGTTGACTCCCAAAAGTTGAAGTGATCGACCGCTTTTGAATTGTATCAAATTTAAGTTGTGTCCTCAGTACAACAGAAAACTGTAAGCCTACTTATATTGGCGTTCTCAAATTTTAGAAGAATCGAAGCTGGTACGATTTTTGAGCGTACTTTCAAATTAGCAGAATGTCAGTACTTAAATCAATGAATAAGCACTGCTGTCGTTTACTTAAAACGACTTAAACATATACTGGGTACACAGTGGTTTTAACGGAACGGCGAGAAAAGAAAATCGGGAGACTGAGAAATGAAGCTTTTCTTTCTGTTATATGTCCCTTTAAATTTTGCAATCTATAGTATGGATTAACGGACACTTTTTGAAAATTTGCGTTTTCGACTGGTTAAACTAACCAGGCTTTGAACAGCTTGGCCCTGTTCTCCATTGTTTACATACAAAGCGTCACCAGTTGACCACCTCATTAAGGGAAAAACTCAATCTACGATATTTTCATGAGTGTCAAAACTAAAAATAACAAAATATCTTTGTCTTAGAATTCAAATTAATCACGAATAAATATGACACACTAAAAGATCCTAATTTTACACCCGTTTTAAAAATTACGGAATTGAAAAAATAGAATGTTTGAATAGCTGTTGAGATGTGCAACAAACGAATACAATCAACTTATGATACCGAAAAGAATTTTGTTACCGGTGTTTACTTTGTGCATACTGAATTCACATTAACTTAATTTTGCGTGTGAGCACGAACAATTTTCAGTATTTATCACAATATGGCCGTGTTTATCTTTTTTTCGATGATACAAACGCATCTCTGATTCATGTCACGTGTTCTACAACGTGTAACGATTTTGAATTAGCCGAATAGATGATGATTGGTGATAAAATCATTAAAAATCAGACCTTTTAAAGTCAGGCTGTAGATTTACAAATGGAAACAATAACACCAGGTGTTAAAAGATCGGTGATAGTGCAGACACCGACGTTACATGTCGGTAGCCATTTGTATTCCGTGTACAGCGCGCATGCGTGTAGTGACGAGACAGATTGCAGGTGTGCACGCTTTTCATTATTGATAATGGTATAGCTGTGAGGGTGTTAGTCATTGATGCTGTTTACGGATTCCGCCGATGATGAGTTATTTAGCAGCTCTTTGTCTGAGATATTATTGCGCCAAAACACTTTCCTCTGCATTTATTCATTAGTCAGCATCTCTATATGGTTGTCCTTGATGTAGAGAAACACGAGTGTCATGTTTCTCCGAGATTAATCACGTTTCACAAGGCCGGTACACAAATGAAACGTGATTGATCGAGTAGAAACAAAGAAACGAGTTTCCCTATCACATCCGTGCAATCCATATCTTATTATGTCGAAATAAAATAATAGCATACGACAGTAAAGATGATCATATTGACGCACCATCTTTGACGTCTGCCACAGTCTCTCGGAACTCGGTTGTGATGGTTTTGTACATCTCTCTAGAGAGGCTCCAAATAAAGAAAATATGACCTGGGGAATTCGAGCGCGTGAGGGGGACACTTACACACAACAGTACAGATGATAAAGTTGAAGCGCCATTGTCGTCGTCTGCTTCAGTCTCCCCGACATCGATTATGTTGGTTATGCGCAACTTTCTAGAGAGGCTCCGAATAAGGGAAATATGATCAGGGAAACTCGAGCGAGTGACGTCGACACGATGGTTTATTTCTCCATCATGTAATCAATAGTATCCAATCAGACACGCTGTTAGATAGATAAAGTTTAATAACGTAAACGATGACGGTTTGTTGCATGTCTACTGCTTTATAAAGATCATGATGGGATGCAAATAAACTTTATTCATTTTACAATGATAATGAATTACATCTTAACAGCTTATATTTATCACTCTTGGTATTATCAGCCAACAAAAGAACGGAAGAGAATTTTGGCAAGGACAAAGCTACGTTTTTGTATGACGTGTATGTCCTAGCACGTAAAACGGTTCGTAGACAATTACGTATACGTCACTCATTTACCCAAATAAATTAATCTAAATCGGATACTGCAGAGGTGTTATTCTAGATTATTACGTCACCTCTCACCCAAATAATTAATCTTAATCGGATAATGCAGGGAGTTATTTTAGATTTTTACGTCACTTATTTACCCAAATAATTTAATCTAAATCGCATACTGCAGAGGTGTTATTTTAGATTGTTACATCACCCCTCACCCAAACATTTTAATCTAAATCGGATACTTCAGTCAGGAGTGCTATTGATTTAACATATACAGTGCACCTTACAGTAAATTGTCTCTCGCGCACGTGCTCTCAAGCATGTGTCTACCGTAGGATTAAGTTTCCGTGATATTTTTAAGCATTGGTTAATATTTTAAGTTTGGTTTGGTTTGTTTGTGTTATATGTCCTATTAATAGCTATGGTCACTTAAGGACGTGCAAGGTTTTGGTGGTGGAGGAAAACCGGAGTGCCCGGAGAAAACCCACCGACCTGTGGCAGTACCTGGCGACCTCCCCACGTAGGCCCCGAACCCGCAAATATTGTAAGTCTAACTCGCTGCAATTACTAATGTAATGCAATAAGAAAAAATATAAACATATTCAGAACAGGTATCTATATCTTAGAAACCTGTGTAAATATAGTGATTACTATTCAGCCTTAATCTCGTTTTACAATCTAAATTCACTCCGTCTCCTTTTTAGATTTTAGAAACTCGACTTATCACCAGAAAATTTGATTTTAATTCCCAGACAACAGACTTGTTGACGAGTACATGTACGCCCCTGTGTGATTGCTGTTATGTAACGCGAATAAAGGACACACAGTTCAATGATTTTTTTACCTAATCATGGATTTTCGTTCATTTATTACACACTCTTGATACGACCATCTACAGACTTGGGCTTATTTACAGTAATGCATCTATATAACGCCCTTCGTTTCATTTGCCACATTAACGCCCCTCGTTTCATTTGCCACATCGAACACCGCCAACAAATTTCGTTTTTCTGCTTTCATTTTTGTAAGCAACACCTAATATGCCTCGATATATCGCCAAACCCCTTTATAACGCCATGATTTGCTGGAGATATGATGTCATTATAATGAAGTTTCGGTGCACACAGTCTTTAACGATGATCCCTCTGTGCGCACACGGGTAAGATAATGACAAAATATACTGTAATTCAATTTTATTTCACGAGTAACGTATCTTCGTGGTATTTTAAGAGTGCTGATCATATTTTCAAAAAAAATTATGCATGAACATGAATCTGGTAGAGTTAATATATTTTACTTTAATCTTCAGGAATGTCTGTTGAAAAAATACGTGAAAATCAATTGAATTTACAGTATTTGTGTATAACAAATCTTTATTTCCCTGGTAGTAAGGTGATATGAAGAATTGTCTCCCGAAGCTAATCATAATTCCTTAGGACAAAACAAATTAACAAATCACCTCTACCAAACTTTAAGTCATCCCCAGAAAACTAATAAACACCAACAAACAAAGTAATATTCAACAATGCATCACCTCTATTGTTCCAGCCAACCAAGCAGTCCCAAACAAAACAACACTTGCTGACCGAACAACCTTCAACCTACCGCAAACAAAAACTTAACCTTCCAACCATGCAACGTTAACCCCAACCGTCTAACAGTCCCTAACAAGATTACCAAAGACGCAGCAAATAACAAACCAAGCAACTCCTTTGGTAACTATGGCAACAACTAGTTCACCCGTTGTCAGTATAATGTGACACGGCGGAATGCTGTGCTGGGTACCTTCGGCATGGTATGTCAGAGAGAAAGCACTATAAAGTCGGCATCAGATCCGCGCTATCACAAGGAGGCAAGTACACCAACATACCCTGTCTCCGGCACACATACACACATGCACGCATACAAACACATGGAGGCACGTCCTTAAAACAACCTAAGTTGTTAATTGGACGTCAAACCCAATACAACAACATTTTCGCGATACCTTCACCGAAAAATATGTAAAAAATGCGTTAACATTACTATAGAGGATTGATAGTTTCTGAATGGCTGATGCATATTGATATAGGTAATATTGCTGTAGTTGTGAGCTGCTCAACACTTCATTTGAATGTAATGATGTATAGCGTCCATAATGTGCCCAGATGGGATATGCATATCCCACTAGTCACATTATGGACGCTATACACCATTACATTCAAATGAAGTGTAACTACATGTAGACAAGCGAGTTAGAAATGAATTTCTGGACATAAAGGTTTTCATACTTTCTACAACATACCTTTAAAACTCAAACAATCGCTTTTACCAGAGCAACAATCCTGGCGATATATAGCTTTCCATTAGGTGACTGATAAGAATTTTGAAGCCAGCGAGTATTATCATAACAAAGTAAGCAAAATAGTGGAGTGAAAACTATATAACTTATATCAAAAGCTTTAAACTTTTACAAAACACTGTGGCGCAAACTATGTTACTTAACAAATACTGTAAACTTTTACTTTACGAGATCTCAAAACATCAACTTTTCGTGTGACTTCCGATTTTGACATTTAAACGACACCATCAATCAGTTGAGATAGACCCCAACAAACGAACCGCCAAAGAACCATTTAGGGAAAAATTGTTTTCTGTATTTTATGTTTTAAACAAGAAAAAGATTTAGAAAGAGTAAACCATTTAGAAGGACCATAACAAAACACTAACGAAATAAAGAAAAGTGTTCATGTTGGAATCATCACCATCAATCAAATCACATAAGAAAGGGTGCACAACATTTTACTTATGAAACAAGCAAGTGCACAGACAGAAGACACTCCAGTTAGATCGATCCCAACAGAAGAAATGTAACCGAGTTTAGAATGAAAAGATACCGTCCAAACGGCCCCACTACTACAAAGAGGTAAAATAATAAGATGCAATGTCATGTAATTATCGCAGAAACAAATAGAAGCTTCTTTGTTTTGTTTTTATTTTGTTTTTTTTTTGTTTTCTTTCCTACGCCATTTCACCATAGAGAGCATAGCTTTCTGAATATCTCTACCTGCTATTTGATAAGCTCCAACAAAGTATACGGTATTTCAAAGTAGCTTAATAACGATATGAAGCCTAGGGTAATTTTACACACCTTAACGGTAACCGTTTATTCTTGACTTAAATGCTACAATACAAATATTTACAGTAGCTTTCAAATCCCGTCATAAGTTCTACAGTTCAGGACCTGGTTAGATTTGGTTAACTTTATCCACTTGCCTTTCACCATGGCGACCGGAGTTCGATTCCCCGATCGGACGTGAAAAGGTATGGGGTCACCTGCCCGACACGTGGGTTTTCTCCAGGTTCTCCGGCTTCCCCCGACACTGAGACCCCCACGCGCTAACATCCGGGCCAACAAGAGCGATTAATATAAGTTGAAAAAACTTGTTTCATAATTGGTGTAAAAACAAATAAAGTTTAATAAAGGGATTTCAAAGCAAAATGAATTCTCAAAAACAAATTAATCTGATCTGTGTAAGCAAACCTGTGGCAGTGAACTGATGTCAGATGTCCTTGTTGTTGTTATGTTCAAATGGTAAACACGTAATGCACGTGACGTTAATATATCAAGAAAGGTCCCGCAAAAATGTAAATCAACGCCAAGAAGTTCCCGTTCCTCTCAGTAACCTGTTGTAAGATTTGCAGTTTCATATTCCTTATGTATTTAGATACTTAAAATCTGAAGTTTGGGAAAAATCTGAAGTTTGGGAAAAATGTAACGTTGTAACTTAAATTCGCCTTAAATCAACCTTACATTATAAAATCACAACTGCAAATGATATTTTCAACATCTAATACATGTCTACACCCCACCACACCAATGGGGCAACGCCTGTATCTACACTTTTATTTAAATACATGTGACATTAACAACAATGATACGTCCTTATTCACATAAAGTTACTCTCATTCGTAACCATTCGTTCATCCAACCTCTTCTAATAACAACAGACCTAAAGCATTTAACCGGTACACTAATGACACAATATGTTCAGTTCACAAGATGGCTGCGCCAAAAGGCATGTTGGAGATCTTCTTTCATAATGAACTTTTCCAACCTTTGAATTGGAAGAGTTCAAATATGTCTTCAGGGGTGAATGAGTTGATGGTTAATGCGATATATGTCTTCAAACAGCATCCATCTTACTCCTAGTCGTAGTTAATATCCGGACAATCTCTATCGTGAAGAAGAAGAGCGCTGACGTAAATGAGGACGCTCCCATGAACTGTAGCGTGACGACGTATGAACCGGTAAGATCCCGTAAATAGCCTGGAAAGAAGAAAGGTGATCACCTACATAAGTAAAACCTTCATATTGATCGCCGACATTCCATACAGAAACAATGTTATATATATTGCTTCGGGAATTATTCAGTAATAAGGGATGATGCGATACTGTTATTACTCTTATATGATATGTCAGTCTTTTGATCCTGGTTTGAATAATGCTTTATTCCCCACCCTTTCTGTGTTAGCCATGAAATGTTTTGTCTACAAGTCCCTTCTGTATGAACCTGTATGGGACTGAAGCAGTTGTATGTGATCATAAGTACATACTACCTGGGTAGTATATTTCTTTAGATTTGTTCGAAATCAGATTCTGAGGAATGCCAAACGTACACGATTGTGTTGAGAAACGCAACATATTAAGTTTTCCCAACCCTCGGGGTAATATTCTTGAATGTCTGCCCGTTGGTAAGTTGATTTTGACATTAAATTATCTGACGTCATAAATTCTGGTTAAGGATCCATGTCCCTGGTGTTTAGTATATATAGTTACCTCCCCTTAATACGGTTAAGATAATGTGATGCACTGTTTGGCCTCTGAACACACCCGTTAACTAAGAACCTCAGTCGGTTATTTCGGGAGTATAACAATCTGAAGTCCGGAATTTGAACGTTGTTAATCTAATCATTAATACTTTTCTTAAATAGCCCCGCAAGGTATGGTTTTCTTTCTAGAAATGATTTATCAAAGCTAAAGTCTAGCAGTGGTACGGGGATGCTTCACTGTCATAACCCTCAAAGTGGAGAAGGATTATATCAATCACCACTACTAAAATATACCCCAGACTTACCCATGAATGATGCGTTGCCGCCAATCCAAATGCCTTGCATAGCTAGAATGACAAGCATTCCGTTGGGAAAGTCTTTCAGACCAAGCATCTCTATCAAGATCGGCGAGAAGAGGGTAAACACAGTACCTCCAACCAAGCCGTATATAATCGCAAACGCGACCAGAAGGTAAAAGTTATTGAAGAACGAAGCAATTGTCATCATAATTCCTATGATAGTTTGTGAAGCCACAACCAAATAGGGCTTTCGTACCCTGGGGAGGTCGGCCAGTGTCCCAACAACAATCCTACCGCAGAAGTCGGACAGGCTGATGATCGAAACAATGGTGGCCACGTTCTGATCACTGATCCCGATGTCGCGTGCGTAGGCTGGCATGAATATATGAGTGAATGCAGGTGCCAAGCTACCTAAGGAATAGGCAGGAAGAAAAGCTAAGAAATACTTATTGCGAAAAATGTTACAGTTGAAAATCTCGCGATCGGTTAAATATTGGCATATTTTCGAACCACATTGAACTGGTTTCTTATTTTCGTCTTTTGGTTCTTCTTGTTTAGAATGCATCCTCATCACGTCGATATCTTGCAGGGAAAGTGCAACAATATCACCGGTGCTTAGATACCGCGTAAAACTCGACAGTGAGAGGACGGACGTTGACTCCGCGAGTTTTGAAGCCGACTCCACGTGACCAGGACTATAGGAGATACTCCGGATACGGTAATGGGCTTTGGCTGTAGTAGTATCTCCCGTTGGCAAGACCGGGTGTGACGTTGATTTGTTCGCTCTGTCATCCATTTCAAATTTGTGAAACCTTTTGTCACCGAGAAGCTTTTCCTTCTGTTCCGGAGAGCCATTTTCACTTGCTAAATCTATCTTTGGATTACAAGTCTTCCTTTTGCTGTAGAAATCAATTGGTCTGAGTAGACAGGCTGCTGCCACGCAGTGAAGAGACAATCCGGCCGTCAGAAGTAACGCCCCTCTAAGACCGTACTCATCAAATAAGTACCGAAACAGGTAGGGCAGCAGGAATCCACCCAAAGCGTTCCCACTCATTGCAATCCCCATCGCAAAGCCCCTTCTTTTCTTGAAATATTGCCCCAGAATTACGAGATTTGGACCAAGGACGCATGCACTCATGGCGCCTTGAAAGAGACAAATAATTAAACCGATTATCATACAACTAACAACAATAGTTAACATCGTCCCTCATCTCTATACAAATGTGTGCAGTTACTCGATAGTGTTCTGATTTGTTAGACAGGGTGTCAAGAATTTCGTTACTGGTATTTCGACATCAAATAAAAATCGAGATTATAATTTATACATTAAGTTATATAATGGATATCATAACGCTGATATATAAACCTGTAATGGCTGTCATGACGTCAACACTATGGCTAAATTCAATTATCAGTATTTTATGGAATTTAAGCTTCATATTTTCGCTATTTTCCAAAATCATAAACGTTAATGACAAACGCCATTGCTCTATTCAAATATCAATTTTTTATCTACAATATTTTCGATAGTCTTTAACTCTTTCTTAAAAGTAAACATATACTATATCATGGCATTCAGATTAACAGGAAACACTAACAAAGTTCTTGAAGATGGATTATGATATAAGAAACATTTTATCTGATTTACTCTTGATCTTTTCGATATTTTCTATTATCTTTAACTCTTTCTTAACAGTAAACATATAATATTGAATTGCTTTCAGTTTAGGCTTTGTGACAAGTAACTAAAGGTTACACTGCCTGTTAGACTGCCCTGGTCGTAATTGGGCAAATTCAA
The DNA here is from genome assembly GCA_032359455.1 of Chlamys rubida. NCBI lineage: Eukaryota > Metazoa > Mollusca > Bivalvia > Pectinida > Pectinidae > Chlamys > Chlamys rubida. The sequence continues at coordinate 5,094 of JAUMHH010162601.1, read as the reverse complement.
GGCAGCTAGCACGTACCAAATAGTAGGCTTTGTGAGAAGTAGAGAAAGCTGATGCTGTCCGCTAGGCTGCTCAAGCCGTAACTCAACGCACATCCAAACGTTCCCAATATTGCAAGGTTGCGAGTGTTGTATCGCTTGATGTAAATAGAAAGGATTGGCACGGCTGTGGAAACAAAAAGATATTAAAATATCGACAAAATCACAGCGATATGATGGATGAAGAAAACGAAATGGTGTAATCATTGTTTACAGTTGGTAGCAAACTTAACTTGGTAGCCTAGTTCACTTGTGTTAAAAAGAAAAGTTATAAACTCCAGTTCACTAGCTTGTGCTCTGGAGTTAACACTGAAGTGAACTGGAGTTCACATCGATATGCACTGGAGTTAACACTGAAGTTTGTTCGCTGCGTGTGCACTACAAAGTGCACTAGATACCTTAGTTAAGTTTCCTCCCAACTGTTTGCCATATTCATAATTATTAAAGACAAAAGACAACGTCTAGTTTTATGATCATTAAATGATTCTACTGTGTTTCAAGGTAATTTGGGACTACGAGGTATCATACGATTTCCCTGACCTTTGTACTATATAAAGGCTTCACGCCGCTTACTCTTCGGAAAGAGTGCCATTGGCATGTCACCTCAACAACTAAATCGCAAATCACTCTCTCCCTCTATGATGCTCTCGTATACAAATAGTAGCATCTACCTTTGTGCGTAAGGCCGATCAGAAATGAGGCAGTGCCTGCAACAGCATCAGAAGATCATAGAGTCCATCCATCTTCGAAATTATCTGCTATTCATTCTATCACTGCTATGTCTAAACCAAGTTCTCACCCAGATATTTTTGCTGCCATGCTGTCATCTTGGTTAGTTCAATTACAACAATACACAAGAGATGGTATGCAGACTATTGAAAAAAGAAGTATATTGGGAGTTACTTCCCCTTTTTCATCGCAATCGTGATCAAGGTGCCGTAGTGAAGCTAGCTGAGTCGGCAAGTCCCCTGGAGGATAAGATCATGTAGGGGCAGCATATCACGTCAGAAAACATCAAAGCTTCAAGAAATATGGATATCCAAAATGGAGAAGCAAGACAGTGAAGTATTAGATCAAGAACAAAAAAGCTGTGCAGCTGAAAAGAAAGAAATAACAGAGGAATATACCAGGGACAACTTAATGATAACATACGTGAAAGAAATATCAGGGTCCATTCAAAGGATATTCAGACAGCACAGGATGTCGACCAGCACGAGACCACGCCAGACCATCAGGAACATATTCTCGGCATTCAAAAGACTTATTCCATCAGTGACACATGCTATTGTGTGTTCAGGATTGGCGGTGAGAATTGCGACTCTTTGTCCCAAGGGGAAACAGGAATAAAGTTTAGAACAAGATTAAATGGACATCTGAAGGGGTGCCATAACGGTCCATAAAGAGAATCATCTGGTAGCCTGGAAACAGGCAAATACGTTAGACAGAGAGAACAACGTACGAGTACCAAGTCATCCATACCAGGATACACTTAACAGGGTACGTTATAAACAGGGACCAGCTAGGGGGCTTACCAAATCGTTCAGGTTCACGACACCTTGTGAACAAGGGGAAGTAACTCCAGATGCACTAACCTCACCAGAGACTAAGCTAGCAGTTTGTAGTGTCGTTTTCAGACTTGCATGCCCTGCAGTAAGCGATAGTTTGTAGTGTCGTGTGCAGACTTACATGCTCCGCAGTAAGCGATATTTGTAAGTGTCGTGTGCATACTTACATGATTTGCAATAATCGATAGCTAGTAGTGTCGTGTGCAGACTTACATGCTCCGCAGTAAGCGATCGTTTAAAGTGTCGTGTGCAGACTTACATGATTTGCAGTAATCGATAGTTAGTAGTGTCATGTGCAGACTTACATGCTCCGCAGTAAGCGATCGTTTAAAGTGTCGTGTGCAGACTTACATGATTTGCAATGGGCGATAGTTAGTAGTGTCGTATGCAGACTTACATGTACTGCAGTAAGCGATGGTCTGTAGTGTCGTGATGAGTGTAGTTGCTGACACCGACGCTTTGAAGGTCCGCAGGAACTCTATGAAGAAGATGCCGTACGATTTGGCAATACCGATCACGACAAAGGAGATAAACGAGCAAGCTACAAAAACACAAAGACGATTTGAAAGTTAGGAAGGTTACATTTAAAATGAGGAGTCAAATGGGGGGCATAAGCTATAAATAGATTACCTAAAATGAATAGACTATCAAAACCATATATTAGTAACAGTCATTTCCACTTGTTGACTTAACTTATTATGCATAACATGTATTCATAATTATGCTAGTTATACACATATCTACAAATAATCATAATTAAATATAAATAAAGATAGTAAAAGACTGGACACTTGTTCATGGAAGACAGAAAGTATATATCAATATAGGTTATATCAGTTAAGTTAATCATTTAAAGTAGGTAATATCAATAAAAGCAGAGTTCATCAATCGAAGTTTAATATAATAGTAGGTTATGTCAATAAAGGAAAATTATGTCGATAAAGTTAAATTTATTAACAAAGGTAACGTAAGGTTATATAAATACAATTAACTTATATCAAGAAAAGTAGGTTATATAAATAAACGTAGGCTATATCAATATAGCTAAATTGCTTTTACACATAAATAACAAAATTAGAAACAATGAATGATATCGTAGAAACATCCATTTTAAGATGAGAACAAATAGAAAAATAAATTCGTATTCAATTCTTATAAAGAACTTGTTGACGTACCGCCTAAGATGACCCATGCCCATCCTTCGTCCACAGGGTGATCTGGCACCTCTTCTTCCTTCTTCCCATCCCCCTCCTCCTTCTTTCCTTTTTCATCTCCCATATCACCTGCTATATCAACAACGCTTGAAGTTTCATCAACTTTGTCGTCGTCCTTCATCGTTGTGTTATTCTTTCACTGAAGCCTTTGTTATTAAGAGATGTTTTTCTACGGATGGTTACTATAGTTGTGGATGGAGGAAGATGTATGAGAGTTTGTAAGGGTAATCGTGTCATTTTTATTTTCTGTAAAAAACAAAAATGAGACTAGTATATAATAGGCGATCCTTATTTCAAATCGGATAGGGTTATAATGTGGTAATAATCTAGCCGATCCCCAACCAACGATTTAATCGACACTTTAGAGAAGGTACAAACGATTTCGAAAGTAAAACTGTCGATCGCCAATCATCTAATCAACAAAACACGGGAGCAAATTATCTGGACTACAAAGATAAAATCTCACTAAAGTCTCAAACCCTCGAAATAGTAGCACAGCATATCATCTGGTCATATAACACTGAAAACGGGAAAACTAAATGTGCCCAAGGAACCACCACCGAAACAAAGAATGGTTAAGAAAGAAACAGGCAATATTATGAATCCTAATCCAACAAAACTAAATGTGAGCCACAACCGAATGAGAGAGTGGGAAGGGAGAAACAGCCAGATTATGGATATTAAATTTTAACAACCCAATTAGCAAGAAGAAATGTAACTGTTTAGTGGGACCCATATACCAGAAATCAAGCAAACAAGAATAAAAAGCCTTTTACATTGGTCCCGATCCAAAACACCAAACAATGTCAACTCGGCTTAAAGGAGAACCTCAAAACAACTAAATACCTATGTTCATACAGGAGAGGAAATAAAATTAATATAAACAGCCACTTTTGCTCCAAGATTTTCGGTTTGTCAGGCCATCATCGGAAACAAATGATATTCGCGAGTTGCATCCACATATAAAAACACAATGATGACGTAACCACGCGTCACAAATATTGGTAGCATGACTTCACTGGCATGAAAGGCGTTTACGTTATACTGTGGTGTATTTCGTCAGTATCAAAACATGATGAAATATACCTTATCTGTCTATGTCAATACCGAGGCGTCCCTCTGAACTGAGGTCAAGGTGTTCTGGAAGTGGGTGGTTATCAGTACATCGTTAATAGCTATCACTATGTACTTAACATGTACCGAGAATTTGGTTTTGTTTTAATATGTTTAGGGTTTCACGTCCATGTTGGAGGAAAACAAACGGATTTATCAAAAAACGTAACAGTCCTGGTCTGTGGTGTTTTTAAAAAAAAAAATTAAATAGGTCTATATCCCTTCCTTTCCCTGTCTGTATTGATTCAGACCTACTTAAGTTCTACTCTGGGTTTCCGTTCCCTGTAAGTTTTACCACTGATCATCGTACGATAGTAAGGGCTCCAGAACTACAATCGATTTACCCAGGTTATACCAAATTTGAAAACCCCTCGGGCAGAATTTTCCTATCCTACACCCCTCGGCATGAAAGGGTCTTATCGTGGTTTCAATTACAGCAGCTTCATAAGTCAGATGTTACAATACAAAACCCTATGTATAAATGTTCGTAGAATCGTTCAAGAACAAAGATTTTGAAAATTTGATCTAACTTTACATGAAGTTAATCTAGCTTCTGTCTTCGGTACCAGCATAAATAGCAATAGCTAGCATACTAAACAGACATTTTGGGGCGTGTTATTTCTAACAAACAGTCTTGTAAGCTCACATATTACATACATATTAAATTTTTCACAAGTTGATGATCGTAAGTATTATGACAACATAACTATAATATACATTACATATATATAAACTCACCCGTTGTGTCGTCACCATATCTGATATCCGAGTATCGCCGGTCCACTAAATGACCTTAGCCCTAATACTGTTCCATATCTACATGGAATAGTCCATCTCGTGTGTTATCATACACACTGGTATCTGGTAAGTAAATAATTAGTCTGGTGGGTAATCTTGTGAAAATTTTCTCTGATGTTTGTTTAAAATTTGTTTTAGATTTATTACATTTTGTAGCTAATTTCGAGATAAGTCTACTGCTATTTTCCAGTTTACGACAACCCACGTCGTCTTATAAGCACGCCCCACATTAATAATATAATAATATACAACATTTATATAGCGCCCTATTTAATTTGTAAAATACTCTACAGCGCTTTACAACATATGGATAATAGTAATGGTTATAATTGTGAAAACAAAAAACAAAGGCTTACAATCACTTTTAT
>JAUMHH010162590.1:0-17387 GCA_032359455.1 Chlamys rubida | reverse complement strand
GTCACGGCGCGGCACTGTGTTGTATATTTGAACAAGCTACTTTACTCCGCTTGTTCCAGTCTACTCAGCTGTAAATAAGTATGTGGTTGGGCAGTGCTAGAATTGTTAAATGCTAGTTGTGAGCACCTAAATGGCAGCACCGGCTGTATGCTCCCCAGGGAGTTGAGAAAGATATTTGCTGGTTGCAAAGGCCCAATAACCACGGATAATAATTTGTGAACCGCTTTGAGATGACCTACAAACTAGGTTGTGATAAAGCGGTATATAACAACCTCAAATTATTATTATTATGTAATTTCACATTGTTACTTTTGTAAAGGTTTTTCTATAATGGACACTCCATTGGACTTTGCATAAAAACTTTCATGACTATTTCGATCAGTTATAGTGGATTAGATACGAAGGTTCTTAAACTGAACAAAAGATATAGTTGGGTCCTTTTGTGATTCTGTGCTCCAAAGAGATATGGGGACAGTGTAAATGAAACCTGAAAATACAAAGTGTATGCTTAATTCCACCAGATCCATAGTTTCAGCATAGTTTAGTTGTTGATATAATATTTCACTGCTTCTACAGACTTGTTGTATTTTATTCTTGTAGCATTATCAATGGATTTGCCTTACCTCTAAAGACGGAGCACAGACAGTTTCTGATCAAAGTGTTAATACCGCTACACAAGGCCAAGACACTCAATCTCTACCATGCACAGGTAAACTGTCTTAAAACAGTATCTTCCGTTACTTCAGACAGAATTGTCCATTGTTTAAGATTAGACAGAACTGTCCATTGTTTAAAACAAGACAGAATTTTCAAATGTTCAAGATAGACAAAATTACCAAATTAAAAATAAGACAGAACTTTGTTTAAGGTTTTGTTTGAAATCAGAGTGTATTGATCATCATTTAAAATCAGGATTGTTAATTTTGAGATTCCCTTATTTAACATACATAGTATTTTCTTAATGTGAGTTGGCAATATATTTTTTTTATTTCCAGCTTGCTTACTGTGTTGTGCAATTTTTGGAAAAAGATGCTGCATTGACTGAGGAGGTAACTATAACAGTTGGAGCAATAATTAATTTTCCTGTTATATTTTAATGATTTTGTCCAGCAGATATTGAATTGTGAGGCCAGCTTTTCTATAAATTCAAACTCTATTTGGTTTAACAACAGCTAAAGGTTGAAGGAGGAAGTAGAAACAAATTTTGTTTCCTGGTGCATTCTTCAGTCAACATGGATAAAGTATAGTTAATTAGTTTACAAAAACTTGATATAGAACAGTGGGCAATAAAGAATACAAACACAAGTAGATGAAAGATTATGGCTACAGGAAGCTAACTGCTTGTGTGAAGCCTAATCTTATCTGTTTAAGTGACTTAGTCATCTGTAATGTTTAAGTGACTTATTTGTCTGTAATGTTTAAGTGACTTATTCATCTGTAATGTTTAAGTGACTTATTTGTCTGTAATGTTTAAGTGACTTATTCATCTGTAATGTTCAAGTGACTTATTTGTCTGTAATGTTTAAGTGACTTATTCATCTGTAATGTTTAAGTGACTTATTTGTCTTTAATGTTTAAGTGACTTTTTTTCATCTGTAATGTTTAAGTGACTTATTTGTCTGTAATGTTTAAGTGACTTATTCATCTGTAATGTTCAAGAGACTTATTTGTCTGTAATGCTACAATGACTTATTCATCTGTTATGTTTAAGTGACTTATTTGTCTGTAATGCTACAATGACTTGTTCATCTGTAATGTTTAAGTGACTTAATTGTCAGTTATAATTAGTAATTTAAAATGTTCTTATGATTTAGTGCATTAAGGATCCCTTATGTTTAAGTGACTTAATTCTCGGGTATGTTCAGGTGACTTATTTGTCCTATGTTTTAGTAACTTATTCACCTCGGTTATGTTTTAGTAACTTATTCACCTCGGTTATGTTTTAGGTGATAACAGGATTGTTGAAGTACTGGCCAAAGACCTGCAGCCAAAAGGAGGTAAATATCTCAAATCAGCTGTCAAATGACATTAACACCAAGTTGTAAATTAAAATATAAAAATCGGCCAATGCCTGGAATTCTCTCAAAATATATATTGAATGCAAACCCTAAAATTTTGATAATAAGCCTGACTTGAAAATAGGCTGGCATTGAAAATAAGCATAGATTCCGTACAGTCAAACATATCTCGATAATAAGCCTGTTTTGAAATTAAGCCGGTTTTACGGGTAATTATCACATTTCATGATCTATCATGAAACAATGTGATCAAAGGAAAAAGACAACAATTTCAATTTTTTTATTTTATAATATTGTATTCTTCCATGAAAATATACCACTATAGGCTTACTGTCAAAATGACTTTGATAATAAGACTGCCTTGAAAAAAGGCTGGCTTTGAAAATAAACCTGGGATTCCATACTGAAGATGAAAACAGGCTGTGGTTTATTATTGAGATTTTAGGGTATTTCCTTTCAAAGTACTTTCTGTTTTCACTACGATCAAATCTTAACTGTATAACCATACTGTTGGCTATTAAGTTACACCAGAGGACCTTGCTCGTTTATCATATGATGTTCAAATCGTGCAACTCACTGAGATAGCGTGTTGCACTGATATAGCGTCCCAATATTTCACAGTCAGCCCATCCTTATAAACAAGTTACCATATGTAGCAAAACTTTATATAAAACGGCAAACAGATTTATACTCCGGGTACCATTGTGATTTTAGGACAACCAGTAAGAATGTGATACAAAATCTGGATACATTATTAACAGTTTATGTACATTTTTCTGCAATTATATGACAATAAATATAAATTTTGTGAAGTACATACCAGCAGAGGTCTAAACACACCAGTTTATAAGCTAGATGTACAATGTGTATAGTCATAAGCACTCCTAAAGTTTCTGTTCAAATTTCAAAGTACATCACGGTGTAACATCAGGTACTGACTATTTAAACATATAGAGTAACAGGTTAAACATTTCAAAAGATATTTCGGACTTAACGCATCCAATGTACAAAGTGGCAAGCCCTTCACAAGATATCACTACTGAACCACACAAGGCTGTTTCCAAATACTCATTTTCATATAACTCACTGTCAGAGTTTAAAATTGTTTCCAATGTGGTTTTTTTTTACAGGTGATGTTCCTAGGGGAGATAGAAGAGATCCTTGATGTGATAGAACCTGTTCAGTTTAAACGTATTTTGGATCCTTTGTTCCGACAAATTTCAAAATGTGTTTCAAGCCCTCACTTCCAGGTAGGTATTGTCTCCCTTTCTGACACAGGTTTATCAATGACTGTATCACTGACCTGGGTAATAAGTGCACTAGAACGTCTGGCCTGCCTTCTTGAAAATGTTGAATTTTTTTCCAGAACAGGTGTTTTGCAGAAATTAGATGAAAAGATGGTTTAATATGAAATCTTTGAAACTTAAAATATCTTTAATTTAGACTTTCACAAAATTATCTAAAAGTTTTTTGGGAATTTATTTGTGTACACAAACTTTCAATAATAAGACATGTACCAGGTGAAGAAGATAAACATCATGTTTTGTTCATGGATGATGGAACGATGTCTATATCATGAGCTTACTGTATAACAGGAATTGTGAAAAGTTCATGTATCACAACCTATATATGTGTTTATTTGTGACGTTTCCATGACTAGTACGGTATGTACTCTGTCACCTTCATCAGACAGTCATTGAATTGGGTGTACATACGCTTACAGCGTAGCCGAATCGACATCGATTTGTGAACGACTCATACACATTTTACACCTTTGTGTACATACAATTCACTAGTCATTTTTCTGATGAAGGTGACAGGGTACATACCGTACTAGTCATCGAAACGTCACATATAAACACTTACTGGTTGTGATGCATGAACTTTTCACAATCCATCCTTACCAACCTGAAGAGAATTTTAGAAATATGTATAACAGGAAATTTTCATGACAGTTTAACTTTATAATCAGGGCAAATTTGTGGTTGAAGTAAATATCAGTGACAACAACTTAATATAGTAATTAAATGTGAAGAGTGAAAGTAAGGTTTGGTATCAACAAAAGACGAAAGTTTGACTTGGCTGAAAATTCTCAGTAAGCAATATTTAGGAGAGCTTTATCAATTACTGGGTATCATGTTTCAGTGTGAACCTTATGGTTTGTACAGCTGATAAAATGACCACATATAAGCTCCACGACGAGAGCTTTATTTTTATCATGTTTTGTTGTTAGGTGGCAGAGAGGGCCTTGTACTACTGGAATAATGAGTACATCATGAGTCTGATAGAGGAGAGCTCCCAAGCAATCCTCCCCATCATGTTCCCATCACTCTACAGGATATCCAAGGAGCACTGGAACCAGACCATCGTAGCCCTCGTCTACAATGTACTCAAAACCTTCATGGAAATGAATAATAAATTATTTGATGAATTAACGGCAAATTATAAAGCAGAGAGACAGAAGTAAGTGACTTGAATCATGCTAAACCCCACCACTGGATTACCTCCCCTCGCTCAGATCATAAACATATATAAATCAGAGAGACAGAAGTAAGTGACTTGAATCATGCTAAACCCCACCACTGGATTACCTCCCCTCGCTCAGATAATAAACATATATAAAGCAGTAAGACAGAAGTAAGTGACTTGAATCATGCTAAACCCCACCACTGGATTACCTCCCCTCGCTCAGATCATAAATTGATGAATCAACAGCATATATAAAGCAGTAAGACAGAAGATAATTTACGAGCATCCTACTAGATAGAAATTTAAGGATCCTCGTACCACTGTCAAGAACTGTAACTTAGTGTTCAAATTCTTTTTTGGTATGACTATAGCTTTGATAAATCATTTCTGAAAAGAAAACGATTCGGCTATGCTGTAAGCGTATGTACACCCAATTCAATGACTGTCTGATGAAGGTGACAGAGTACATACCGTACTAGTCATCGAAACGTCACATATAAACACATATATAGGTTGTGGGACTATTATGAGGAATAACAAAGATGAAATAAACAAAATATAATCAGTTCAAGGCTAGACTAGGATTCGAACCCCAGACTCCAGATTGTTATACTATCGCTCTAACCTACTGAATTACCTGGTCAACAGAAATCTATCCAAACGGAAGTTAAGGGGAGGTAACTGTGTATAGGAAAAACCGCTGTGCAGTAGGAAAGGGATCCTTAACTGCTCATTTATACTCTATTTTGTCAATAAATTTGATGAAGGAAAACACTGGTATCTGTTAAAAGTCTGGAAGACTATTATTTTTCTAACAGCTACAGCCACTAGCCCAAATTGACCAGTTAGAATTTGATGTTACTTATCTTGTTGAATACTGTTTGGTTAGTGGAAGTTGCTGTGGACTAGTAAAAAATTGGAAACTACTTACCCAATCGATTAGTGGTATCAAAAATTAATTTCTAGCCATGCATTATTTGAAAACAGTTATCTGAAGAAGTTGAGCATGATTTGCCTTGCGATTTTGTGTGAGGTACGAAACATTTGTGTCTAATGGGCTGAAGGCGGTTTAATGTTAGTTATGTTTGTGATAAATATATAGAGTGTTGCTTTCATGTTAAAATTTGTTGTCGACATAGTTTTGTTTGCTTTAAAGTAAAAAATAAATTCTGTTTTCTTTTTTTGCAGAGAGAAAAAGAAGGAGAAGGATCGGGAAGAATTGTGGAAAAAATTAGAGAAGATAGAATTTGAAAGCAAACAGTTAAAGAATAAGACATAAAACATCGCCATGTTAGAAGCAGTTTTTGGCCAGCAATGGGAAGGACATTTTCTGTGCTATAATCACTCATACTGTAACACCATTTTAACATTAGCTGCATGCTGCAACAGATGGAGTTTGTCGTCGGACCACAAACTGTAGGGTGAACATACTGCCTTTGGGAGGGCCCAGTCTGTCTGATGTCCCTGTAAGGGCCCTGCCCGGCCCGGGCCCAGGGGAATGCATCTGGATGTTGGCATTTTAACACTTTTTTCTTGCGCTCATGTGTAGGAGACCTGATCATCACACCAGGTCTGTTGCTTCGTGAATCTGGTGGTTTTTGTTTTCCAGGAAGATATGTCTGATACTTTGTTTATGTCCCCTGCCACTAACGGTTGTAACGCCCCTGTTCTCCTCCCCCGGCCACTCTGCTTCAGTAGGGATAGCTGACAATGTATAATTATATCGGGGATGTTAGTTGTTGAGCTGTGTACTGTCTGACGAGCCGCACGAGTGGCTGATGTGGCTACACACATCTCAAGTGTGGCCTAGGCAATGGTGGCATGTAAACCTTGGCAGCCATTAAAGTGGTATAGGTCTGGATGGTCATCTCGAGTGGTCATCTACAGACAGTTGTGACAGCTTGCAAGACTAGGTGACCGAGAGAAAAAGCTTGGGTAGGCTACCCAAATGTAGTGATGGTAAACCAACACACTCACATCAACCATGTTGATCCGATAGACCTCTTCGAGCTTAATTTAATGAAAATGTAGTTTTAAACAAAAAAAAAAAATATATATGGTTTATCTTGGTTTTGTAACTTGTATGAAATAGACGAGTGATGAAAAGCTGGTTCATGTGATAGATTGATTGTAGTGACTGTTTGACTTGTGAGTGAGAGAGCGTGTGTATGTTTTTATATGTTTAGTATAGCAACAAATTGTTATGTGTACCAGGGGAATAGGTATATCCAGTATTCCCTTCGACAGGTTATGGGGACATTGTGTGTTTGGTACAGCCCTTGCCTGGCAACCAGATAACATGGTAAAATCTGTGTACTGGGTAATACCCACACCAGGTAACAGGGAACAGTTTATCTTGTACTCACTGCACCAGGGAACAGTCGGCGGGACAGTCTATCTTGTACTCCCTGCACCAGGGAACAGTCTGTGTATCTGGTACTCCCTGCACCAGGGAACAGTCGGTGTATCTGGTACTCCCTGTACCAGGGTACAGTTTGTGTATCTGGTACTCCCTGCACCAGGGAACAGTCTGTGTATCTGGTACTCCCTGCACCAGGGAACAGTCTGTGTATCTGGTACTCCCTGCACCAGGGAACAGTCTGTATCTGGTACTCCCTGCACCAGGGAACAGTCTGTATCTGGTACTCCCTGCACCAGGGAACAGTCTGTGTATCTGGTACTGAATACAACAGGTAAAGCTGTATCGTATCTAGGGGGTTTTGTCGACCCATTATCACTAATTATCGGAGTAAGATTGTGTTCAGCAGATATCAATTCAGGCCAAACTTTGTATAATTGCCAGACTACAATGTAATAAGGATTGAACAGTGTTTGTTGTAGTCATATGGGTATGAATGCCATGTAAAGCTTGCATATATAGCCTGAAGCACCAAGACATGTTGCCTCCTACTAGAAAGCTGTTTGGTTCTCATACTGTAAACATACATATTATAGCAGTTATCATATCCAGGGCTTTTCACACTAGTTGGAAAGCACTGAATTCTGATAAGCACTGAACATAAAATGACAATATTCCAGCATGTTACAGATACTGGAAGCACCCAATCTTGGTGTGTGTAACTTACAATTTTGTCGTGGAAATGCAGAAATCTGAGTGTGCCGATATAAGTATGTTTCAGGCAGACAATTTAAATGCTGTTGTATAATGAAAATTTATGTATTGTGATGATCATTAGTATATAAGGATGCACAATCTGAGTTAACATTCATGTTGTCTGTGTGGTGTTTAATGCAGTAATACGACGGCAGAATGTGAGAAGTGAACGATGTGAGGCTACAAGATTTGGTGATATTTTACAGTCATTCATATCAGTATAAAATCAGTTCTGGCTTCATGATGATTTGATCAACGCTTCATAAGAGTTACACGGTTTCACCCTGTAACATTGAGCTGTTTCTGAATATTTATGAATTATTTATTTTTTAACATATATCGAAAGCATGGAATATATGCATAAAGTACATAGTATATTTATCGTAATCCTGTAAGAAGTTTGATTCGTGTATTGCTATGATCCGATACTGTTGGGGCGTTGTTGGAGGAATCCACCATTTCTCTTATCTATTATCAGGGATAGTGTTAGAAGAATCCATCGTTTCTGTTACCCAACATGAGCAGGGTAGTACTGGAGAAATCTATCATTTTTACTATCCAATACATTGTTTCTGCATCCAACATCCACAGTATCCAGGATATCAAAGTGCATCTGCATTTATGCTTAATAATTTTTATTTAGAAAAAAACAATGCCGAGAGAAATTTATCATAGTTTGGAATACTAAGTAATGAATTAAATAACAGATACTATTGGTAATTTCGGGCACTAGCTTATGTAATAACAAGAGTTACTGTTATACTAATGGTATTTTTGTGCAAGAGTGTAGTCTGTACTGTGAGATGTCTCAACCCCTGTCATCACTACAAATCTATGGTATTATTGATTGTTATGTTTTGTTAACTACGAGTGTATGATAGTTTTACTATTTTATTCCTAGTACACGTGTATATATATTTATGTGCAGCATGTGGAGGGGAGGTAACTGTGTGACTCCATCTGACCACCTGTATCTGTGGTAGCCTGCCAGGCCCGCTCCTCTCTCAGTTCATCTTTTACCTGGTGTGCATGAGCTAGGAATTTTTAAGACTGCAAGAACATTTTTGAAACCATGCATTTGTCAGTTAACTAATTCATGTGGCATGTTTTAAACTATTAAATATAAATTATATGCAATAAATTCGTTAGTGTGTGTATATAAATATATATATAGATGGGTAATTTTGTAGGCTACATGGCTGTGTACAAGTGTCTGAGACTACACAGGCTGTAGTGCCAACCCTGTCTTGCTGTCATATGATCTCATCAACCTTATTTTCTCCCGCTGCTATTACAATGGGTGTTGATGGTGTGATCATCCTTCTAGGCACGCTCTGTTGGGTAAGGAGGTGTGTCCCTTCATAGCCGACATCCCTCTAGGCACGCTCTGTTAGGTAAGGAGGCGTGTCCCTTCATAGCTGACAACCCTCTAGGCACGCTCTGTTGGGTAAGGAGGCGTGTCCCTTCATAGCTGACATCCCTCTAGGCACGCTCTGTTGGGTAAGGAGGCGTGTCCCTTAGCTTCGGGCATACCTCTTCACATGCCGAGATACGTGGAGTGTCGCATCACTCCACACCTGTTGGCATGTCGAGATACGTGGAGTGTGGCATCACTCCACACCTGTTGGCATGTCGAGATACGTGGAGTGTCGCATCACTCCACACCTGTTGGCATGTCGAGATACGTCTGAAAGTTAACCCTTTGCTGTAGTTCAGTTATGTACGTTATGTGTATACATGGGAAAACAGGAATATTTATGACTGCACAAATCATTTCAAGGTAGCATACAGAAGGGGAGGTAATTGTAGGCATGTAGTTTTGAGCTGCACAAAACTTTCTGATTTGTTCCCAACCTCTAAGTGACTTTTGTAAAAACTTTATCAATGATTGTCTGAAATAACCATTTTGTTTAAGAATAAGAACTTTTTGATGAAAAAATGTGAACTGTTATGTCAGTAATTATAAGCACATAAAGTTGAGGTACTGCAAAGTTTGGACACCTGCCATTGCCTGTACACAATTATTTGTTAGTTAACAAAAATACTAGTAAAATAATCTATATGAAAGATACTTTTTCCCAATCAGACTTCACATTTTAGGTTATACTAAAATACTTGTAAAATAATCTATATGAAAGATACTTTTTTCCCAATCAGACTTCACATTTTAGGTAATCTGTATGAACTAAAGCAAAGAACTTTTAAAGGGGACTGATTTTCAACTTTTAAGAAGATTTACTTAATGATGATTTCCTTGGTAAATGTTAAGGTCAACCACACCCTAGCCACTGTGTAGTTTGATTTCTAACAGTTGTTGGTCACCAGTATCTTGAGCACACTGTCTTACTCTCGCCTTGACCTTTGTTCTGTTATAGCAGTCGACCTCCAAAGTCTGTACATTAAATGCCTATTATTTTGTAATATTAAAGTATTTGCTGCTACCAATAGTAGAAATTCTGAGTTCTGTTTGTCAGAAAGATATGTAGTGGAACCAGACTGGGTCGGTTATCAGCAACCAGGTAGCTCCATTGGTAGAGCGTCCGCCTAGAGTGCGGGAGGTCCCGGGTTTGAATCCTGGTCTGGCCGTGCATTTCTCTTTCTCCTATTACAAAACTGACGAGCTTTCCAACTCTTGTTCCAAGCACTGGATGGATGCATTGGCAAGGAGATACCCGAACCTAGGTGGAAAATAGTGATGGGGCGAAGACTTGAAGAAAAGAGGGAGGAATGTAGCAAAACTGGACTGGGTCGGTCATTAACAACCAGGTAGCTCAATTGGTAGAGCCTCCGTCTAGAATTTGAGATATCCTGGGTTCGTATCTCGGTCTGGCTGTGCATTTCTCTTTCTCCTGTTACAGGTCGAAAAGCTTGGCAGAGAATGGTTCTGTTATCGCAGAGATTAAAATTATACATTCTATTACCAAAAACATACAAGCAGTCAAATCATTTCTAAATTCTCCTGTTTATTGAATTGAATCATTCGCACTTATTAGTCTGTTCCACATCAGACTTGTTACATACAACATCACTTAATTTTAGTTCTAAAAGTTGCAAGAGTGAAGAATGCCTAGACCCTGCTTACAAGTTTGGAAACTGCTTAGACCATGTCCATGCTGAATTGCTGATCATTGTGACGGCTGTATTGACTGTTTATATACACATAAATCCAGCAGACTGTTTATAAACAAGCTTCTGGTATCATTTCATGCCATGAAGATTTTCAAAGTGGTTCAATTGCCTCTTAAATAATGCTAAAGACAAAATTATGTGGCCATTTGATGTATGAAGTGAAACATTTTAAAACAAAATATTAATATCTCGAGTGACATCTTGGTCATGTTCATTAAAAAAATTATGCGAAGTTATAATAAACAAGATAAAAATTGGGCTGAAAATTCTAGCTCGGAGATCGGTGTTCTTCATCAACCACAATTATTACCAAGTGAATAAAATAGGTTATGTCCCTTTAGTTACAAATGTATAAACCACTTTACAAACTGTTCACTTAAATGATAAATAAGCAACAAGACAATTATTTAATTACTAAGCAGGACATTTCTCCTACCTTCCTATGCAAGTTCACACAACCTGTCGAGAACAAGATCCTAAAAGTGTGACACAATTTGCCATCTATTGAACCAGACAATCTTTGATACAAAGTACACAACGCAGAATTTTTAATCAATGTTTTACAGCTTGGCAATTAAAATCGTCCGAATTTTGGATACGGTTGTTCATAAAGCTTGACAATCAATAGATAGAAATTCCTGCAGTTACACTTGACAGGTCCGTATCTGAGAAAAAGATTTTGACGAGGTTAAATTTCTTATAGCTAAGCTCTTACCTATGGCTCGGTGTTTCAAAAAAAAACTATTTGACAGCTGGCCTAGAAGTGGCCATCAGATCAATAAAAAAAAAATACATAACAAAACAATTGTTTTGAAAAATCTGTCCTGATTGGTTAAACTATACTTTGCAGATAGGTCATGCAAATTCAAGGGCAATGCCTCCTGAGATTATATGAATTAAAACATGACACATATATTGAAAAAACAACACTTGGTCTTAATTCATAAAAAAAATTAAGAATTTGATATTGTGGAAAAAAGATGGTAAAATGCAAATCCTTTCAAAATGTCCTTATTTCAATGCCTTTAACTCAGTACTAGAGTAAGTTTGCTTACAGCTGCAGGTGCCTATTTAAACTACCTGTATACTCCCAAGAACAAGCACATTCATCTCCCTAAAAATTAAAAAGATTGAAGAACATTGCAGTTGTGGTAAACCCAAGTGGTTTACAATTTTACAGAGTAACATGCATATAGATCTCTAACGAACTAAAAAGAAGATCGGAAGTCTGGTTTTATTACAGCACATTGTGTACGAGAACAATCTTTTCAAATTGACGTCAATTTTTCATCTTCCTTCAGCACAACTTTTTCAGCAAAGCATTTACAATAGAACATATATGTATGTATGTATATAATTTGTCAAATCTGCCCTCCCACACACCTCCATACACACTACACACGTACACCACACAACCATCCATCATATTACATAATTATGTAAGTTTTCTCACAGACTCAATAATATACCAACAATAAACACCAAGCAAACTCACTTTTTCACTAAATCACATTTTGCAACCATTTAACACTGTTACACCTTTTAAAGAGATAATTGCATTTGGTGGCCAGATACATTTGGCTTAGTGAACACATAGTAGAGAATTCAGTCATAACAAAACAAATACAATCACCATGGAAACAACAGCAGAGTAAATTATAACATGGCAATGAATACTCTAGTCCCATTTAACAAAACAAAATGTCTATTATTATCAAGAACACAATGCTTAAGGGTGGTCAGGTGGCGCAGTGGGTAACACACTCGCCTTCACCAAGGTGGCGGGGGTTCAATCCCTTGATCTGAAGTGAACAGGTATTGGGTCACCTGCACGACCATGTGGGTTTTCTCCGGGTACTCCAGTTTCCTCCAACACTAAGACCCCAGCACACTAGCCGCCGGGCCAACAAGAGTGATTAATATAAGTTGTAATAACTTGTTTCATAATTGTGGTAAAACAAAGGTTATAAGGAAATCTTCGGAGAAACACGGACTGTTTTTTTGTCCGACACTGGAGATGTCTGCTACTGATGTATATTTGATTTTTAGGAGAAAAACAATTAGAATTGTCTGTGTAATGAAGATTGAAACGTCTGAAAAAGGTTGTAAGGATTTAAAATCCAAAACTCAGAAGGCTCACTCTGAATATGATAATCTCTAAACCTTAAAATTGCTGGCAGTTTTAATGATAGTATTCTGTTTATCAAATCACGATGTGTACAATCATTCAAAACTCTTAAAACTTAGAGATTCAAGAGAACAAATTTCTGAGTTGTCACTTCAAATCAACAACTTAAATGCTTGTTAGTAAATTGCAAATTTTAAATGCTGTAAATGTATAAATGCTGGTAAAACTATTTCAGCAAGTGAGCCCACAGTGAACAAATTTACTACAAGGTACAACATTAGTTACGGGGTGTTTATATTAACTGACGGGATAGAAATCTAGTCTGGTAAGAGTTGTATCAGGCGAAGCGAGAATTAACCACGAAAATTACAACCAAAGGGTGTTTTGATGTTACAACATCATAATCAATGCCAGGAGCTCATTATATTCAGTCAGTAATACCGACAAGGTACAGGATTTATCACGTCAATATTGGACAGGTGTTATATCCAACCACATCACCAGATTTTACACAGAGGTATTATTAAGATTCAGTTAGTGTGCACATTTTTTCAATAAAACATTGTCGAAATAAAAAGTACATGCATTTTCAAAATAAACTATTGTCCTGCTGTAGTGTCGAGATTTCTCTATCCAGGAATGTGTCAGAAATTCAATATGTGATGTCAAATTCTCATTATTGACGAGATGTAAGCAACGTGGTGTACCACTATGTGACCATAATGAAATGCTGTATCATTAAGTACACAACTTAGCACATTATGTCATTAATGTTATTGATTCCGTGTATTGTGTCGTGTTCATAAACTTTGCTCAGAGCCACTAGGGCCGTTTTCTTTTTAACGGTCAAACCGGTCGGACCACAGTTGTTTGTTTATTAAATAAGGACGGACCTAGTAATCTGATGCTGCTTTCAGGCGAGCCTTGACAAAGCCTTGCAAGGCCTGCATAAACATTTGCAGGTCTGCCAGGATTTATACCCGAAATTGTTACATTTATAAACGGACAAACCAGTTGTTCCGCATAAATGAACAGGCCCCAAGAGTCAAAAACTAATGCACTTCGCATCATTACAATTAGTTAAGGGAATGTCTCAAACCAAGTATTCAACACTGTGTGATTACATTATTTCTTCAAGTTAAAATCAGAAGCGAAACAGATGTTTAGACAAAAATCTAACATATTACCGGTACTGGGTCCTTTACCGTGTTTTATATTTACTGTCTGAACACAATCTGGGAATCCTGAAATCCCACCACCTATTGGCAACAGTGAAAACCATGAAGAAATTGCAGGTAGTATAGTATAAGAGATGCAATGCAAAATAAAATCGCAGCAAATTCGGTCCAGGTGCTACTCTGCTAGCATTGGAACCGGCGGAGTGTTACGATCAGTATATAATCATATATCATCAATGGAAATTATGCCACATTGTCAAAAATCTTAAAAGGAATTCGTTCACCAGTGCAGATGTAAATATAAAATGTTTAGAAGGATAAAAAACAACATTTTCATCTCAGTCATAAAAGTATAAATTTTAACGGTCAATATTGTTGGAATATTCTTATTCTGGATTTGACAGGATCTGCTTTGTTGAACATCACAAGGGAGTGATAAATTCTATATATATCACAATAACATTGTTTAGTCACAACTTCCCCGATTTAAAAAAAAAAAATGGCGACTTGGATATTAGCAAAGCAGTGTTAACCCACATGAAATACGTACGACGTGAACTAGGAAAGGTCAGGCCAACACCAAACACTGATGTCACTACAGGTAAAACACAGGTACCCTGTGTCAGTTATATTAAGGCAAACGGAGTCTCACACTATCAAACGGTTATTGCACATGCAGAGTATTGTCATTAAGTGTTCTGAGAATATGAGAGGAAACGTTTCGAAGATCTCGGGTGATTTATCAGTTTTGGTCTTTTGTCACAAGATGGCACCACAGGTTCAGAGTCACAAGTATCTCTCGAAGCCATTTGGACAGTACACGTACCCAATTTCATAGTTGCCACGATTAACAACTTCACACCTAGGGTGACAGTTTGTGTTGACGAACAGCTCTATCCATGATCCTGTGAACAGAGTTTGTATTCCATGAAGATCTTTGCTTTGTACAGCGATCTTTATATATAATGGCAGAGCTTTGTAAAAAAAAAAAAGAAAAAAAAGAAGTAGACCTTTGACGTCAGCTATAAAAAAGCATTCTTGTATGTAGTCCGTGTTTTTCAGCCAGAGTAGACGACGTCCGACCAATAATTCACAAATGTAGAGGCAATTAAGTAGATAATTAAGTAATTAATCTTGGTACAGTCATAGCTATCCAGAATCTTCGTCATCACCATGGTAACTCAATGTGGCTCCCTGGGGCTCTGTGACTTCCGTGCTGAGATCTTCTTGATCTAAAGATCTAAAACATTCAAAACAGGAAAAAATAAATCTATGGTTATACAATCGACAATAAATCCATTAGCTGGGGGAGCCTAACTCAAGGTTCAACCGATTTTATTTTATTTTGAAATTTTAGATTATCGGACCAGGCACCGCTATAAATTCATGGTAAACATTTGAGAGATTTTATCATAATATTCAAGGATAATATGATAAAATTGTTTCAATGGCCTTTGTTAAATTTTGACTTGAAACACAATTACAAAGATTAGCAAAATGGATTCTATAACATTGAACACATCTTATCATAACATATTCTAGATATTTCTAGACCAAAATATATCTTTAAGAAATTACCCCGAACAGAATATACCCGATTCATTATTACATTTTATACTAGAATAGATTGTAAATATAAGAGAACATAGCGAAATGGATACTAGATATTACTAGAACATAATATATAGGGATTACAAGATATTACATTTGTACTAGAATAGATTATAAATACAAGACATTACTGGATAGGTAACAAGAACATACTACAATGAATACTAGAACATAATATACAAGATATTACTAGAACTAAACTTTCAGACAATGTACAAGAAAAGTCATCTCAGATTTTCTACACATCAAAAAACACAATAAAAGACGTAACATATCTATATAAGACTATGGTGTTATTTTGTACACAAGCTTTTTACTAAAATTTCACTTCGGAGCCAACCTCTTTGTTCTCTCTCCCCCCAAAACAATCTATTTATCAATAGTACTAGAAGCTAATGGAATAAGTCTATTGAATTTCATGGCATTAGACCACACCTCTTAGTCCTAAAGCACTCGGTGTTAGCCAAGAACAACTAGATAAGCTCTTAAGTACAATTTTTTGGAACCCATTGACAAAGTGATTATATTATAACCCCCTAAAGTATGTGGGGCTAAAATGAAGCTTGATACGACAGGATCCTTGTATTACTACAGACGGATATCAACAACAACAACAACAACAACAGGCTCGTGGGCTTTAAATGGTTACCTGGCATAATACATATATACAGAGAAGAATCTTTCTAAGTTTTTTGAAAAATCACCCCTTTTGACATCACCCATAACCCCCCTGGAAGATTGGGATCCCAATTTTAACAACTTTAACATAACCTTATCCCAGTCCCTGCCAGTTAAGTAGAGATCTGCCCATTTGGTTTTGAGAAGTTGACAACAGATGACAAGGGACGAAGATGGATGGTACATGTGATAGATGGCTCAGACGACATCAAAATGATACGAAGCTTGTTACAACCGAGTTTGTAGCTCTGTATACAAGCTTTTGATGTATAAAGGTAGGTTTGACAGAAAGAAACATTTAACGATAAAACAAAAACAAGTGCATACAAAACATCACACAGTTGAACTCAATACAATGATGATGAAAGGGAAAATGTTCTGTCCACAAGCCAGAATGAATGGATGTGCAACATCTGAGTAATAAATAAGTTATATCTGTAAGGTCAGATGGTGATATATTTTTGTCTGTGGTAATGTTTTCATTCTGTAATGGCTCTTCATATGTAGATATCAGGAACACTGAAGGGGCTGAACAATTTATATCTAGGCTGCTCACCAGTAATTATTCTAACGCACCAAGCCAGCCAACATAGGCTGCTCACCAGTAATTATTCTAACGCACCAAGCTTCCCATTGACTATGATCAAGCTTCTTTGCAACAAAAATAACATTTATTTCACTAAATCAGCAAGTGTTTCATACGATTGTAATCCCTATCTAAAATTTGTTCCGGTTTAATACAGTGCCTCTGACTAATTTAAATAGGTAAAATTTTGTTGACATATTTTACACTGAATAAACTTACAGATATTAAACTTTAGAAAGTTTTAGTAGATTTTAAAATGTGATGGTGGATTGATATGGGGTCAAGTGTCAGGGGGGGTTCCCGTCCCACTTCACCGGTTTGACAGATAAACTTCCAGTTGTCAAAAGCAGCCGCCTGTAGCGTCTTATATGCCACTTAACTCACTAAAAAATGCCTGTGAAGCCTTTGTCAGGTATGTATCTGTGAATCTAGACAGTTGTCACTAGTGTTGAACTTCAAATATTAACGCTATTAG